>JBAJNP010003063.1:0-42505 GCA_036877545.1 Yasuhikotakia modesta | reverse complement strand
AGGAGGAGTGGGAAAAAATCCCCAAAGACAGATGCAAGAGACTGGTCAGTGGTTACAGAAGACGTTTGGTTGAAGTAATGGCTGCAAAAGGAAGTGCCACAAGTTACTAAATAAAAGGCTTCACATACTTATGCACATGTCAAATTTTCAGTTTTTGTGAGATTAACCCCTTTTGTTCAATAAATAATGACAATATATCCATTTTTTTGTTTGTCTATCATTAGCAAGTCTGCTTCACAAATTGGGTTTTGGATGTACATTTGATTAGGTTATTCTATTTTTTTTTTACACAAAACCTAACCATGTCTGGAGGGTTCACAAACTTTCAAGCAGCACTGTATATCAGGTAGATTAAATATTGTTCGACAATGTGACATGCAAGAACCAGTATGATTCAAAATAATCGACGTGTCACCATATTTGTTGAAATGTTGAGTTTTTTGCATTAAGTTTATGGTTTTCTATTTCCTCATCTGTCATAGTTTAAACTTCCTCACCAAAACCCCACTAAGATTCTTTGGCCTTTGAATCACAAGAATGCACAGCACTTTCTTTCTCTTTTTTCTGATTTGCAAGATTCATATAAGCCTTCATGTGAATGATTTGTGTAGTTTTGGTGCATATGTCTGCATGAGACAAGGAGCAGGTTGGGCAGGTTACTGAGAACATGTGTGACCTGAAGGGTACAACAAGAGATGGAGCAATGCAGAAGAATGACAATGGAGGGATAGGAGATAAATAAACATTGAAGAGAAATCTAAAGAACAAATGGGATGCAGGTGTTAAAGTGGGTGTAGATTTTTACACATAATCATGGAGCAAAAGTTTGCTAACACCCTGCAGTGCAAACTTAAATGGCTGTGAGCATATTGTTGTTACTGGGCCTATTAAGATCAAGCATATAATGTCTTAATAGCTGGATAATGAGCTATTTAACACAGACAGATGTTGCAGGCAGATGCTTTTATTTTCTCTTTCTTTAAATAGGAAATTAGAGGATTACTAACAACTCAGTTAAATGACTTTTAACTGTGTATCTTTAATGTGTGTATGTTAGTAGCACACCTCTGACTGATCTTTGCTGGAAGTCAACCAAATTTCCTTGAGAATAGTTCACCCAAAAATTAAACCTCAGTCAGTGTTTAGTCACCCTCATCTCATTCAAACTGTTACATAATGTGATCTCCCAGCGACTATATTCCAAAACATCTTAGTTCACTTGAAGAGCAGACATAAACATATACGTATAACATAAACATAAACGTATAACCAACATTTAAACATATTCCCAGGTTGTGAGAATTATTTCAGCAATTTTCATTTCATTTACATGTTTAGACATTAATATATTTTGAAAGGTTTAGGACCATTTAAAAATGTAGACATTAGGCAAAATTACAGTTTGGTTATAAAAAATGTTATTCAAAAAGTACAAATTTTTTAACATTTTTTAAAAAGGTTTCACTATCTACTTAAGAATAACATTTTTATACTTAAGAGATATATCATTAGAAAAAATCTATTAATGTTACTTTTAGAGTATATTAGCCAAATGTTCTGTGTTACTTGGAATAATGTAACCATTTAAAAAAATGAAATTTCTGCTTTATTCAGCAGAAACAACCACTTAATAAAGAGTTAACTAATTAAACATAAAAGAAATGGCTTTTAGTCATCAAAAAAGTAAAAAAGTAACTTTTTAGGATGAGTCACAATAAATACCTTTCTCTTTCATTCTGACTTCTTTTATCATGTTCTGTCTTGTCTTGTTCATGTAAGCCATAAAATGTGTTATTAAAATATACATGCAGAAATCATACGACATCCTATTAAAATATGATCTTCTCAAAATACGATTTCTCAGATTCACTGCAGCAGCTTTTTATTCGTCTTGCATCAGTCTCAGCAGGAATGTGCCTATGTTGTTCCTGGTGCTTGGAGCTTCTAAAAGCTGGGTTTGGATTTGGAGCTGGCACTGGGTTGGGTTTAGGCCCCTGGGAGCCCAGGTGGAGAGGGTAGGACAGCAGCATGGTATGGAGATGACACTACCTCAATTCACCTTCAAAGAGCCCCAGCTCTCTGAGGAGAGAGAGCAAGAAAGCAAGTACTAAATGCGTACGGCTCACCCTCCCTCATGCCTGTCCGCCTCTGGCATGCGATCAGCACATGCGTGCATGCACTTGCCCTTCCTGAAGTGAAGCACAGTAAAATAATCAGTGGGTCGCGGCAGAGATCCACAGGGCAGATGACACAAAAGCGTCCTTGTGTTTTGTGTAGACACTCTGGAACTACATTAGTCAAAGAAATTGCACTAATAACCACCTCAAAGATACCAACTAACACTTTTCTTCACAGCACATGTACAGCTTTCACTAGTAAGTCTGCACATAGCGTTCCATTTGAAACAAGATTTTGCAACATATTTTATAATTATTTACAATTATTATATAAAATGCAGCTTTTATAACCACATATTTACACTACACTACTTAAAATATTTTTACATATATATTCATAAATATGCAGAACGATTTAAAAAGAATGAGTAAAGGCAAAGAGGTTTATTAAAAGGTGAATCTATGTGACTAACTACATACAACAACTAACAACACTGAACTACATTCATTGTTTGCATCTGAATTTGTGTGTACATGTGGAAACCTTGGCAGGCTGGTGCATGTGCGTATAGTATGTGCATGCATGTGTAAGCATGCATTCCAGGTAAAATCAGAGACACAACAGCTTTTTTGGGGATGAAAATGTGTGCCACAGTAACTAAAGACCATGTGGTGGTGCATGCATATGGAAGATGCATGTACAGGCTGGTGCATATGCATGTATGAGTTTGTGGGTGTGTATGTGTGGACAGGACCTTGAGCTGTGCTCTGGGTCAGCAGTTTGTTTAGCATCAATTAAAAGCTCTGTCTTCGTCAAGGCAAGCGTGAAGGAAGAATTAACTTGCAGAGGCAGATTCCCACCAGTGTGTTATTACACACACCATCTCATCATTAACAGCCCCACTGTGTGTGTGTGTGTGTATAACTGCTGATCCAATGTTTAGAGTTGTTATTTGTATTTTATTCTGTTTGTGAGTGTGTAAATCATTTCTTAGATATGTACTGAGTTTTACTTTACATTTTGTCACAATTAGGCGGCTATCAGTCTCGTATTAGGAATTAATATATATTGTTCAATCTGTCACTAACTATAGTTTTACTAATTATATTTTATTTATTTTTTGTGCAATTGTATGTGCTTTCTGTTTGAGGGTTTCCCTATTGTTTCTTTTTAATATTATTTACACCTTCTTGAATTATTTACACCACCAGTTTTCTAAAACTGTTTTCTGGAGTGGAATGTATGGCTGATTGAGGAAGAAAGACCTACCCTTCATTGAGTTCATTAATTTTTCCACATGGGTATGTGGTTCTTACTTTACCATAGTAAAGGAGCATAGGAATGTTTTTTAGCAGCTATCTCGTTGCCTGCTCCAGACTGGACTTGCTGCCCTATTCTGAACAGAACTGGTAAGCCAGTGAGGTCATCTGCTATGGAGGCTGTAATCTCTGAGCTCACCACAGAACTAGAGACTGAGCCAGTGCCCACTGTGAACCATGAGCCAGAGCCCACTCCAACAATGAACCAAAGCTGGTCTTTGTGTCCAACTCCAGGCCCAAAGTCATTCCCCATCAGTCTGCGATAAGGGGTCTGTTGGAGGACCCCTTCCCACCCTGAATCCTGCCCACCACCTCACTTATGGATATAATTTTGTAATATGCAGAATTTTTTTTTACTAGTATTATTTCTTTAATATGAATTGACTAACCAACCACAGACAGAGCTTAGACACCCAGAAACGCAAGCTTTCCAAGCTCCAATCAAATACTGTGAGAGCCCTTCCAATTGAGCAATGCAGTATACAAACGCGACTTTTCAGCGACTGTCTTTGAAATATTTAGCTTCTTAAGGGAGTACTCTGAGTTCAGGCCAAATTCCAAGCACTGTTCCCTCCCTCCAGACAGTATGCCAAACATGCATTTATAATAATTTCTGGTTATATGTTAATGCAAACTTGTGAAAGTAAATAAGTATTTCTTTGTGAAGTTTCCATTTTCAGGATTGAGGAGCTTGAAGTACTAGACATGTTGTCGTTGGTAATATAGCTGAATCCTGGTAATATAAACCTTTGCTCTAGAGGCTGTGGTTGGAAAAAGGATATGGACACACATTGAAACACACCATTATAAAACGGGACGCTCCCTCTCTCTCTTTCAAAGTCCTCCCTCTTTTTCCTCTTCTCCCCCCACTCATTCTCTCTTTCTCTTTGACCACAGTTCTGCCACAACTATTTCCTATGTTCGTCCTCTGACTGGGCAGAGAGCACTACAGCCCTGAACAGGAAAAGGAAACACATACAGTTCTAGATTCAGTCAGATTTCATACTTTTAAAAATTCATTTTTTTTCTATAGAAGATATTTTTATTTTATTTTAAACTTTTAAAGATAGACCTAACATGGGCTTAAAGTTAATTGGATGATTTTATTTGCTTCTGTTGAGGTCATAAGTCTGTGTTGTTATACCTTTTTTTTTTTAATTGTGCTGAAAGTGGAATTCTACCTATGGAATTACACTAATTATGATCCTCCAAAACACAGATTAATAAGAGAGTCAATAAAAAAGAGAAGATAAATGCAGAGTAATGAAGCAACTGCCCACTGCTATCATGCACTGTGAATGATGTAATAGAATCTGATGTATGATGTAAAAGATACTGATAAAGATCATATTTAGTCTATGTAAGCCTGTTTTTTTATAAATGGTAATGCATAAGCAAACAGTTATATGACCATCATAGTCCTTCTGTGGTTGTGCAGAGAATGGAGTCAATGTTGGACTCTGAATACAAACTACAACGGCATATTCAACACAAAAGTGCAAGAGTATGTTTTTATGAGTATGAAATCAAATAACCTCTGTGCTGTGACAATCAACTGAAACTACAGAAACTAGCATAAACTTCAGATACATTATACATATGATTGTGTAACCATTGTGTTGAACATTATCTAGACAGATTGGAAATAAATTGTGCAGCTGAGTTGCTCTCTGTAAGTTTCAAGAGGGGAGCCCTTCCCAACTGCGTATAAATAGGTGGATATTTTTACCCCACGTTTTTTGCGCAAAGCCATCCCTGTTTGACTAGTGCACTGCTGGCCTTTGGCAGACACACTTATTCATGAGATTTTCCTCCCTTTTCCTCTTCCCTGGAGAGAATGAGTGATACTGGATGTAAGAAAAGAACATCTTACTTCCTTTAACTCCTGTAGACACATCTGTTTATCAGACCCCCACATCCAGAATAAACCTAATTCAGAATCACTTTTCTCTATCATCTCATTATCTGCAGTTATGTTTTAAAATTTTCCTTTATTCATTTGGCAGACGCTTTTATCCAAAATGACTTACAATGAAATCAACGCATTTTTTCATCACTTGTGTTCCCTGGGATCAAACCAGAACCTTTGCACTTCTAACGCAATGCTCTACTAGTTAAGCTACACAGGAACATGCAATAGGTAAGTATTTAGGATGGGGATTATTGGCAGTTTATATATAAAACAATAAAATGTGGAGCTTCAGTAATTTCACAAGATTAGAAGCATTTTAGTCTAATTGCTAGCCAAAAGTTTTATTCGGAAAATGTTTGCTCAAGTAATAGAAAGGTGATTATGCATTCAACATAGGTTGCAGTTTTACCCACTGATGTGTGGTTTAAAATTTGGAAAGCAGGGCCCAATATTCCATCAAAAAGATTTTCAGCCAATTTTTTGATTTTTAGCCTCCAGCATTTATAGGCTCTAAATAACTTGTCAGTTTATCCAATCTGGGGGGCGATATGTCACAGATGGGTGAAGTCACAACCAGGAAGCTATAAAAGCATGTGTGTTATATGTTGTATGTTTAGGAGCAAAGCACACTCAGTTTGCTTAGGCACTCCCTATTGTGAGCACCTGTCACACTTCCCGTGTGTAAGCCTTCCCAGAAGTGAGCCTTCCCAGTGTAAGCCTTCGAGGGGGGAGCCTTCATAAGTGTTCCCCATGGTCTGGATGCCACCTCTGTGGAGCTAAATAGACAAATTAGATCGGAGCTTTCCTGCAGAGCCTCCTTTATCAATACATTTAAAACTTACTAGAGGCTAGTCTTAAGAGACTGATGCCCTTAAAAGACTATCTGGCAGCCTGGAAAGTTTTCCCCACATTTGGTGGCTTCCACCAAGGCTCTAGTTATGGAACAAGAAAAAGAGACTCTCTTAAGGAAGGAGGCCTTCTAGTTCCCAAAAAAGATGGGGGGATGTGTCCCATTCTAGATCTGCATATTTTGAACCGCTCAGTCCTGAAACTAAAATTCAAGGTGCTTACTGTGAGTCAGGTCATTAATTAAAGAACAGGTCTGAGGACTTGTTTGTCACGAAAGATGCAAAAATGTGTATTTCCACATCCCCATCTTTCCCCAACACAGCAGGCTTCAGATGTTTGCTTTCATGGCCTAAAGCAGTTTCCCACCAGATCCAAAATCTTTCCCACCAGATCCAGATCACACAGGCTGCCTATGGGCCTTAGACAAGTGAAAGACACTTTGGTTCCTTAATCAGGGCCCAGTACTGGGAGCTTTTTGTTGCTGTGTCACACTAGAAACAGATGCATTCCTTACGGGTTGGGGGGCGCTCATGAGTGTATGGAGAGGTCGCCAAATTTCTTGACATATCAACTCTCTCAGACCTGAGAGATCATCATATGCTCGTCCACACTGACAGCACTGCAATGGTCGCCTATAATAACCAAGGAGGTCTGCAACCTCTTTTACAAATTGGCACACCAGGTCCTTGTGTGGTCCCAGGGAAATCTCCTCTCTCTGGAGAGGAGAATGTTTGGGTAAGCTCAAGTGGGGAATGTTTGGGTAAGCTCAAGTGGACACCTTCACTTCTCTTGACACTGTGCAATGTCCCCTATGGTTCTCTTTCAGGTCCCCTGGGACTGGATGCCATAGCGCACATGTGGCTGAGGCTATGGCCTTACGCCCTTTCCCTGATTGCTCTGCTCCCAGGAGGTCTGGAAAAGATACACCAGGATGCGGTATCTGTTTTTTTGGTAGCCCCATTCTGGCCAACTCAAGTATGTTCTCAGATCTGGTAGATCTACAAAACACTTATCTGGCAGATAAGTGGAACACCATTTATGCATGCTTTGAGGCAGGCTGCACAAGCACCAGCCTGTCGATGAGTGCAGCAGAATAAAGTAGTGTCATCAGAGAGGAGTGCAAAATCACCATATCAGAGGACAAGGTTCATAGAGCTCTAAAGCTAGTTCATTTAAGGAAAACCTGGATGGCATTCTCTGCTGTGTATTAAGATCATGTGGCAATCTATCTTGTTTGTTTACACCCACATTTAGATTTAACCACTCATTCTGTGGTCCCCACAAAGAATCTAACATTGTTACTGTATCTAATAAAAATAAGCCATCTTGTCTAAAATACTTTAGACCCCTGGCACTCACACTATTACATTTTTTTAAAGACTTGTCAAAAATACTATATTGTCATTTATTCAAATGCCGACTGGGTTCTCTGGGTTCCTCTGCGACTGGGTTCTGGACTTTCTCTAAGGCAGAATGTAGGAGCCTAATTAATGAAGTATCATTGTGTCCACCGAATTGCCTCCCTGAATGTAAACAAAACCAAAGAGATGATTGTCAACTTCAGAATGATGCAGCAGTGGACTTACACCCCACTGATGTTTGATGGAATGCCAGTATAGAGATTTAGCTCCTGTATCACCTAAGACTGCCTCAGGATCTTCCAAAAAAACAACCAAACATTTCTATACCAGGGCCATGTGATATACTGAGCATCTAATTGTGGTCCCTGCATGGCTGCATGGCCCTGCAGACAGTGGTATGCTTAGCTAAGCAAATCTTTGAGACTGCTGTCCTCTTTCTGTATCTACAACAGGCAATGCAGATCAAGAGCTGACAAGATCATTAAAGGCTCCACCCACTCTGCAAATCCACTTTTCTGCCTGCAGCAATCTGGCAGACACTTCCGTAAAAAGTCTCAGGACCTTTCTCCCTCAGACCATCAGACTCCTCAAAATAATAAGGACTATGGTGATGTAGTACTGTCACCAACATATGCTATTCACTATTCATTTTTATATGTAAGCTGTTAAACAATACTCTTTACTCAATACTCTAATTACTTCCTTAATATTTGCAGTTAATACTCTGCACATGCTTGATTCTTGTTCTTTTCTGTTCATTTTTCTATATTCTAATCTGAATTTTAGTTTTTATATTTTAGCTTTAATTTAGTGTTCTAAAGAGTATGTGACAAATAACATGTTAAATTTTGAATACTGTGTGAGTGTAACACCACTGTCTGGACTGTCATGATGGTTTGTCCCATGTTTGTAACCACTTTTGGAGTTCCTGTTTTTGTCCTGTCTGAATAGTCCCACCTGTTTGCTTAGTGTTTTATTGATTTTAGTGTTTTATTGAAATTAGTGTCGATTGATTTGTCTGCAAAAGCTGTTTAATGTCTAATCATGTTGGTCGGGTGTTGAAGTAATGTTATGTGTTCTCTGTGGTGCCTGTATCGCTCTTGGATTCCTTGGATTAAAAATGTTTATTTTGGATTTCATTGTTTCATGCCTGTTTTGTAAGCACACACGGTACAGAACAACCGACCGAAGTGGCGCATATAATTCTGCTTGTTGTTTGTTTTGTCCAGTGTTTGTTTCTTTGGTTATGGCTTCCTTTTACCCATCTTTTCAGATCCTCTTACTTGAGCAGGGATAGCACTCTCTCGAAGACTACAGAATTTAAATCCTAACCTTATTGAGTTCACATACTACCAGGATCACTCCCTGTGCTGCTTCTATCATGCCAAACTCAATGATACCACTAAAGCACAACTGTCTGGACAAGGTCCTCGAGAGAGCCTTTTGGCTTTAGTTGAAGGTGCCGTCATTCTGTGGCTCGCCTATGACCTTTGTGGTCGCCAAAAAGGATGCGTGAGTGCAGAGCCACAGCCAAAGCTTACACCTAACGGAGAGTCAAAATTTCTGGCGACTTCTCACCCATTCTCCCATTATGTCTAAAATTGTCGGTCATGCTGAAAAAGCCACACCGCCGTTGTCAGCCGAATATCCCTCTGCTCACCCTCAGCACCCCATCAGTGCAGTGGCTTAGCTGTACGCCTGCCAGCTACCATCGGCGCCGTGGCTGTAGGATCCCTTGTCATCGCCATCAGTCTCTAAATCCTGGACTCCGCCTCGACCCTCTGACCCTGCAGCTCCACCAAGCCACCTAGCTCCCTCGTCTCCACCCTGTCCCATCAGTCCACTAGTTTCACCTGGCTCCATCGTCTCTCTATCCTTGCTTGGTGTGTCATCTGCCTTTCCTCGCCTTAGTTTTCTATTCCTCCGGCTTTGCCCCATCCCTCCATCCCACCGGCTTGGTCTGACCCTTCATCCCTCTGGACTTGCCTCAGTCCTCTGTCGCACCAGATCCCTGCCTTCGCCTCAGTCGCTGATGGCATCTGCTCCACCTTGGCCCACCATCATTCCTGTGGCCTGGGTCCCTCTGTTCCAGGTTCCTCCTGTGTCTCCATTGATTCCTCCCCTCATCACCACATATGGACTGTCTTGTCATCCAGGTGATAGACTATCTGTTTGATTTTGTTTTTCTATGGCGCAGGGTTGTGAGAAGGGTTAGTGTGTCATAATAATAATAGCAAAAAAAAATGCAACTGCATAACATTTTGTCTGCAACAGGCTATATAGGGAATACTGAAGAATTAAACTTATATGTAAAGAGCCAATGCTATTTATGTAATTTAAAAACTGGAAACGTTTTTTGTTTAAATGGTTTTCTGTAATCTCCAAATCAATTAACATGCACCATATCAATAAACATGAACATAAATGTTTATTCTTTATTAAATATGGTATTTATAATTATTTTTGGTGTAAATTAGTCGAATTAATTTCCATAAATAATTAATTAAATGACAGCAATCAGGGTTATAACTGAGCACATTTTCATACATGCAGTGCAACTGAGTGCATTTTATATTTTTTTCCCCGATTTGAGTTTCCATCATCTGGTTTACTCTTGCAGTTGTGTGTCTGTGTTTTTTTGGTCTCTGGCAGTCCTCGTCACTACTAAATGTTTAGGGTAGATATTACATGTTGGATAATAAATATAAGCACATGAATGAATCAGAGAGTCAATTATTAGTCAAGCAATCAAATAATCAATGTTGGTTCTGTGGTCCGTGGATAGACATGGATGCATCTAGGGACATAGTTAAATATAATATTGCAATATGCTGTAAATTATTGTGGCGGTTTCAAGTCTGTAACATTTAGCTAAAACTGTAAACACTACTATATTCACATGCACTGAACGTAGTTCTACGTCATGGTTGCTAGGTGATTTTAGGTTTGTCTAGAGGCTGTTACAATTGGTGCTTTTGAGAAATAATGTGGATTTACCATAGGTTCAAGACATTATGCTTCTTTTTAAAGAATCGCAAGTGGCTTGTGTCCTAAATTTTGGAAACAAATTTATCTAGGCCAACTGTATATTCCACTCTGTTTTTAAATGTATATTTCTGGAATAATTGTACATAATATTACACTGTAGAATAAATTTTCTTAGTTTTTGCTAATTCATCCACAGGATAAATTGTTGTGCCATAATTTGAATGACACATGAAGTAAACTACAATATGCGGTGGTCTTTATGCCAATAGTCTGAAGTCTGGCCTATGATGCAAGAGTGGTGAGCAGATTCTATGAATGGTCTTTTTTGTCATAACAATTACCAGACATTAAGACCTTATGTGTGAAACACAAGGTGGGAAAAATATTCCGGGCCCCTACACTCTTTTACAAAAATGTGATTTTCCTTTGATGAATGTCTGTTCTTTCGGTAAAAGTAAGTAATCTACAAACAAAAGTTTGGAGTCTAAAACAGTTTGGAGTCAAAACTTAGATATAATATTGTTCTATCTAAAGATAAAACATATAGTATGTAAAATAGGGATAGTTTACCTAAAAAATGTTCTGCATCATTTGCTCACCCTCATTTCATTCCAATTGTATTTTATTCTTCTAGGGAACACAGAAGATATGTTAAGAAAAGTAATTTTGTGTCCATACAGTTTAAGTTAATGGTTGCCACTTTCGTACCCTTAATGTTTGTTTATGCTATTCAGATATAAAGTTTAATTTGGTATCATATGATTGTGAAATTGTGTTGTGGATGTACATGTTCATGAGCCCAGAGACAAGTTTAATTTAGTAAATGCAGGAAAAAAATATAAAGCTGTAAAGACTGTAGTTGGTTTAAAGACTATATAGACTGTTACTTGTATACCTTTGGTAGGTGACTCTTCCATGGAGCAAGTTTTCATAGACAGAAAGCAAAAGGAATTTGTGTAGCAGTTGTAACGCATGAATATGGGTGCTGCATAGGGACAGAGTTTGAGTATGGCCTCATCACATTTCCCCTACACCTTCTTCTTCCATTGCTTTTCTACTTATCTCTGATGAATGTCCAGTTAGGGGACTATATGAGGGGTCTATACTCACCTGATATTAGCTTCTTCAACTGTAAACCACAATATTTAATTTCCAACTAGGGCACATATAATCAAACCAGAGCTATAGAAGTAGATCTAGGGGCTGTTTATTTCTTGGAAAACCGTTTCAAGAAATAAACACAGTGGTGAACACACACCCGGAGCAGTGGGCAGCCTTTTTTTTCAGTTGGGGCTTCAGTGACTTGCTCAAGGGTCTCACCTCAGTCATGGAATTAAGGGTGGAAAAGAGCGCTGGTCATTCACTCTCCCCACCTACAATCTCTGCCATTCTGAAACTTGAACCCAGGACCTACAATTTCCCCTGAAAGAACTGGTCTAGATTTGAGAAAAGCCGGTTTGCAAATCAATCAATAAATATAAATAATAAAATAAACAAATACTGTATAAGGTAAGAAGAAAAAAACACAACAGTTTTAATGTGATAAAGATTGAGGCAGAACTTACGCAGTATATTGATAAAAGAGCCATATATTTACATACAAAAAGATAACACAACTGCAACCAATGCATAGAAATATTTTAATTTTTTTCTTTTCCCCGATAGGACAGTGACATCTAACAGGAAGTGAGTGAAAGCATCTTATGGGTTCTTAAAATGATGCAGTATAGACTCAAGCCTGTGTCCCTATGGGAGCACCTAGAAATGATGTATGTTCACAACCACTGCACTGCGGCTCCAACAAGGACTTCCAATGTTATCAAAAGATGTTATTAAGCTTTCACAATGTCAGGGCAACTTGCCAAATTATAGCCTTATTTGTATAATACACAATTTCAATTATGTTTTATGTCAAACTAGAGATGAGAAAGTGTTAAAAAGGGCATAATCCAATGTTGTGGTATTGTTGAAGAAATGTATTAGGCATCTCTAGGTTTTTGTGGCATAATTAGGTTTTTGTGGCATAACACATCAAATTCACAAACCTTATCTAACAGTATTTAAAAATTGCAAAAATAAAATTACTACCTACTATGCTAACTTAATAATGCAGCGATGTTGTGACAAACAGTAATTCAGAGGAGGGGTATTTAGCCATTAGTCCATGGTTATTACAACAGACATGTCAGGAGTTGTTAGGATTTTACTCAGTTATGGTAGTGATTGACTTAGAGTAGTGATGAAGCTCTGGTAAGCTTCAATTAGTAAAATCTCTTCTGACTGAAGCATATTTACTTTCAAAGACAAATCAGTTCTGAGCTTCTGTGTATTAATGGAATTGTCATGTAATCATGTAAATGAGCAGGTACACAGTGAAAGAGATATTAATAAAATATCAGCTTGTTTGTGTTTAGTCTTTCTTTCGTCTGTGTGTGCCTAGATATATGTTATGATTGTGTACATTTATATGCTGTTGTTTTTGTTTTTCTAGAAATCTTTGGTTGGAGGCCAGGTGTGCCTGTGTAGTCACTGACATAAACATTAGATCGACAAAAGAAAATAAAATCTATGATAAAACATATGAAAGTCAAGAAAATCCTGAATTCCAAACGTAAGCATAATGATAAGGATCAATAACAATTTGAGCGCTTATTGAACAAAATCAACAGTGAGTGTAATTGATTTTTTTTCTCTATTGACACCAAAATTTCATAATAATTGAACATTTAATCCAATAGAAAATATAAAATGTTGTTTTTTGCATATTCCTTTTACTATGCAGCTTTATCAGACCTTAAAGTATATAGGCTGACAGCAGAGATGCTTCTGGCGTAGTTAATGTGGAAAAATTATAAAAATTGCTTCACATAACATAATTCCAATGGAAATAGTCTGAAATGCTTTAACAATAATTTCTATTGCAGTTGCTATTTCTCTTATTATTATTAGTATTGTTGTTGTTATAATTGCTGTTTTTGGGTCATTCATTTTGTCTCTCATATAGGTTGTTGCAAGTTTCTGTTCTTGGCTCAGTGAGGCGTTTGGCTCAGACTTCGGTACTTTCGCTCTGTCCTTGAGATAGTGCAGACACACAGCAGATAATGTTCTAACACTAGAAACTTAAAACCATCAGGAAATCCTAACAACACACTCCCTCGTCCTTCTCTAGTGGGCTAAAGAACAGCGGCACAGCTCTCAAAACAGGCTTAACGTATATTGTCACAGGCACAATGATTGCTAAATGCTTCTGTACATACACTTCTGAATTCTAAATGATTATAATTTTTACTAACTTTTAAAATTTGTAAAACTGTAAAATCTGAACTATACGAATAAGAAACCTGCGGTGTGTTTAGACATTTAGAGGATTTTTATTTTATAGCATAGTGTCAAGCATACAAGTTACATTAATGTTACAAACATTTTTATTTTTCAAATTAATTAGTCTAGTAACTAATTAGGCTACAAACATTTATCAGCACATACGAAGTTGTTGCAATGTCTACCTCCCAGAAATAAAAGTTTTACATCAACAGTCTAATTGCATAAATACTATTTTGTGGTTTTGTATGTAAACTAAAAACATCATATTTTTGCTAAACATATTCATTGTGGCAGATCAGCTATAATGAAGGTAGGTTTTAATAACAAAAAAATCTAAGGGCATAGATATTTCTCATAGATAGCTCCCTGTTTGGGGCAAGGTGTCACATGCTTAAAGTTACAATTAATACATACATGGGCTACATTAACTGTTAGCCAAACAGTAATGTTTGTACGTGATACTCTATGTTAACTGTTTAATTGGTTGGTCAAAGTAGTTGTGCGTCCATTAAGTATAGCAATAAATATGGCTCACACATAGTATGACGGGGCATGTTGTCACAAAAGGTGAGCATGCGCTTACTTAGCTGTACCGTTCTCCTTCACAATAACGCCTTTTTTGTTTAGCAGTATTACACAATACTTATGTAATCGTAAAGAATACTGTGCAGGCGTTTGTGTAGATTTTGCTGGACAGGCACAGTCCTTTATGATCGACACAGCTAAGTTACTTGTCAAATTAGTTCGAAAATAGTACTTGTTTGTTGTATAGGACGGCTGAAGGGTTAATTGTCCCGTTCCCACAGTCTGGGCTTTTGCACACAAGGTCAAAGATCTCATTTCACCGATCGCACGTGCGCGGTGGATTTCTGCGCGAGTCAGCATGTTAGGCGCTGCAAATCCAGGAGGTCACGGTACCACTGAGGGCCTGAACTAACACCTTTCAAACGACATGAAACGTTCCTGTATCATATATGGGCGTTATTGTTAATTTAGGATGTAAGGTGTTAACCTTGCTACAGAAAGTTCTTTTCTATGGATATAACATTTATTTTTGAATACAATATAGGTTTTCCCTAAATGAATATTATGCATCTGCCCGTTTAAGCGCAAAGTTAGACCGTAGCAGCAAACATACGCTATTAAAGGGCATAAGCTATTAAACAAACAGAGGAATATCATTAAATTCGCCATCGACATATCTGTTATTTCTGTTGGTTATTAATACCTATATAGTGATACATAATAATAACGCAATATGCAGTTTTTCTAACGGTTGCATAACTCAGAGACAGAAACGGACGCAAAAAAACAATCGGCTACTCAATCAATGCCATTTCACTGACTTTAATAAGCAAAATAGGAAACAATTTCTTCCAAAAACAGCAAAAACAAAACAGAAACCAGCCTGAATGGGACAATCCGAATTGAACTCTATTCATTTTCCATTTATACAAACAGATTTTAAAACTAATCCCCTCCTAATACATGAAATTAACAAAACAACAACCCGCTGCTGCAGTTATACATTTGATGTCAACACAGTTGAATCAGTAATAAACCAAAAAGATTGTTAAATGCATGAATTTTTAACAATATTTCTTAGATGCAAGCACCATGCTTATTCCATATGATCTAACAGTTTGTTAATTTAATCATTTAAAATAAAAACTATGCATCTGGCCAGCAGAACCAGAATCTCAACTTAATAATAAAACAAACAATAAACAGAACAATAACATGAGACATATAATTTTCATTTTGAGATTATGCAGAACCTGAATCCCCTATTTTTTACTGACCGGCAGAAAAAAAATAAAGGAAAACATTAAACATTGATCATTTGAACTCTCCATTAAAATACATGCGTAATTTTCATGTTAGACAATACACAAACCCCTGATTTAGGAAGCCTACACCATCGAGCTGGAGTATAATAACTACACTTTGAAATGTTGCTTTATAAAACTGGCAGCTCATATTGCTCAAAAAATGTTGATGAAAGTGTGCCGAAATCATTTTCATCAAAAGTAAAAAGTTACGACCTAAAAGTATTGCTTATATTATATATTAGCAATAGATTATGCAACAGTCTGTCTGAAAGCAGGGCTCTTCGCTAATCAAAAGTAAGACTTTGTGCACCAGTTAAAACGCGTGCTTTAAATTTGCCGATTACCTAATGTATCTGTGCAGTATGTCTTCTTTATAGGCGGTTTCTGCTAAAACAAACAATCAAAAAAAAACTGCCAATACCAAAAAGTGCGCTCCTTTAAGAAAGTTTGCTTGCTTTAAACTGAAAAAAATGCCCATTACTGGAAATCCATTCCAAAACATGGAACAAAAACATAGAAGTTGGAAAACAATCAGCTCTTCGTCGGTTTGTAGGTTTGCTGTTGCATATATTTACAAGTCCAAATAAATCCATATACAATGAGCGACTGGAGAGCCACTCTCATCCCCCTAAAAAAGCTAAGGATCAAAAACATGCTCTTTATGATACATAAAGAAAGAAAGAAAGAAAGAAAGAAAGAAAGATCAAGAGAGACAAGAACAAGAGTGTATAAAATAGAAATTATTACCATACATGTCCAGCATGCAGGATTACTATCTTAATGCAGAATAATTGTTTGTTTGTTTGTTTTTTTTCCTTTTTCATATATATCTATATATAACCAAGCAGGCAATAAACCAGTGAGATGTTGCATAAAGTTACCCCTGTAGCCAAACTCAGTCGGGATAAACAGGAGAAGTGTAAGGATTTGCATAATCTGGTGCTCTCAACTCTGACTTTTATTCTTGGCAAAGTGGGAAAAAGTCCAAAGTTCCTCTCTCCGCTTAGCACAAACAAGGTTTCAATACTTTTTTCCTGAACAACCAAGAACAAACAAATGGAAAGTTTTATCTGACGTTATTATAAATACAAAACTCAGCTCCTCGATTTTCTTCTGTGGGTGTTATCTCTAAGAAATGGGGTAAAAGTACTACAAGCAACTAATCTATAATTTTCCAGAAAAAAAAAATTCTAATACGTTCTTCGTATTTTAGTTGACAATGATGATGGTGATGATTACATATGGGGTTATTATTTCTCGTTGGTTATTCTATGAGTACATCTGCATCTGATGTTATTAGAATGATCATAATAGTAATGTCTCTCAGGTATGAGGACACTCACATGAAAAACTCTGGAGAGGACGGGTTGTCGCTCGTGGATCCTGCCTCACGGAACCCGTTCGCTCCGGTCAATTTCTCGCACTTCAGTTTGTAGGCGTCTCTCTCTCGGGCCAGCCGGTTGATCTCTTGCTTCAGTTGCTCTACCTGGTTGATGAGCTGGGTCTTTTCGTTTTCCAGTACGTGTTTCTGCTGCACACGCTTGAATCGACAGGACTGCGCGTAGCCCCTGTTCTTCAGGGTCCTGCGCTTCTGCTTTAGACGGATCACCTCATCCTTAGTGAAGCCCCGCAAGTGCCGGTTGAGCTCCCGAACGGACATTGACACCAACTGCTCGTCGGAAAAGCGGTCCTCCACGTTCAGGCTGGCCCCTACACCGTGATGACCCTGCTGGCCCGGGTGGGCGTGCGGGTGGTGATGGTGATGATGACGGTGGTGGAGTTGCTGGTGGGACCCTGGGGAGGTAGAAGATGGGCTGTCGGCGTCCTGACTGTGATGGTGGTGATGGCCGTGCGCGCCGGGGTGACCCGGCAGGTCGTCGGGGTG
This sequence comes from Yasuhikotakia modesta, assembly GCA_036877545.1. Taxonomy (NCBI): domain Eukaryota; kingdom Metazoa; phylum Chordata; class Actinopteri; order Cypriniformes; family Botiidae; genus Yasuhikotakia; species Yasuhikotakia modesta. The sequence continues at coordinate 24,917 of JBAJNP010003063.1, read as the reverse complement.
ATGGGCGATCCCGCCGTACTGGTGGTGGTGATGTTGCTGCGCATGGCCGTGGTGATGGTGTGCGCCCCTGTACCCATCAAATCCTCCAGCCTGCAGCTGCTGCTGCACATGAGGGGGCGGAGGGTGCCCGTGGGCCGTGGCACCAATCAGCGCCTCCACCGCGTCTTCGGGCGTCAGGCTTAAGGTCTGAGGATCAATCTGCTGCGGGTAGGCGCTGCTGGGCATCCAGTAAAGTTCCTCGAGGTGGTTCTTCTGTTCCGTGGGGCTAAAGCTCGGAGAAGACGGGACAGAGCTGCAAGGTGTGCTGATCGGGGTTGACGATACAGAACCCTGCGGCTGAAGGCGATTGCATTGACGTATGTTTGAACGGTCGTGCACCGCCATGGCCTCTTTTTTCACCTCAAATTTCATTAAATCAAAGTCATTGACATATTCCAACGCCAGCGGGCTGGTGGGCAACTCGGGCCCCATGGCGAGATCAGCGCTCATCGTGTCCCTGTTCTTCAACAAAGTATTTACCAACGTCGCAAATACCGACTTTTGGTTTTCTTCCCCGTCTTTGCGCATGCAATATTCTGGATTAGTGTCCAACCGCGACGCGCTAGAGCGTTGGATCATATATTGTCCGTAGAAATATTAAAAACAAGCAAAGAAAAACTTTTGCACTAATGTACTGCAAAAGATATTTGCATCATAAGGGTACACAGATCTCGTTAGCTGCAGTCTTTCGCGTCTACTCACAGGACTGTAGAAAGTCTCGGAGCACAAGTACGCGTCCTTTCTTCAGACTTTAACGCAAAGCATAAATAAAAGACAAAACAGGTACCGGTGGAGGGCTCCCGTCCCGATCCGGATACTCCAAAAATATGTCCTTAAGTCAATAAAGCAGCGTTGAGGTGAATGGGCGCTGTGTTTTCCAGCTCTGCGCTGCAGAGAATTCAGACCGCACTCGCTCCTGAGTATTCAGACTGTAGCAGGACGCCAGACCCCTTTGTACTTATTATACGCTGCGTTCTTGTGACGTCAAAGGAGGCTGGGGTCCAATCAGATATGTATAATTAGCATAATGGTCGGTGCCTGCGTGTGTAGTCAGCTGACGAACTAAAGAAAGAGAGAGTGGTTGCGCTAACCAGAGAAAACTCACTTAGTTGTATTGACAGATTAGGTACGTGCGACCATCGGGAAGTTTGGTGTTCTGGGCTGTATGAAAAGAGAAATATAGCATAGTTCCATCACGTATTTCTCTTTTAAAAAGTTTGCTCAATTCAGACACTATATTCAGCAGTTTTTTATTGGAAAACACATATGCTACCACGCATGCTTGTTTAATCTTCAGAATATTTAACTGTACGCAGCATGAAGGTATACACGAATTAATACCCATGAATTAATTATTATCAGTCAATTATTAATTATAAATATAAATTATTATTGAGCAATAGTTCAACAATACATTAAAAAATACAATGAATGTGCAGGTTATGTTTAAAAGAACTATCTACTAATCACAACTAAACTAAAATTTACAATATATGTTCCTACAATAACATTTTTAATCCAATATTATGCTTCAACATTATGCAGTATAACAACATAGCATATCTCCTTTATATGTTCAAGTCTGTTATTATTATTGCTGCTCTTGTTTTTGTTCTTAATTTTATAAATAACAACGCTAAAGACCCATCGGGTGTAAAGCTGCGACGCGATTTTGTTTGTTTGCTTAATTTAACACAACTCACTGAAGAGAGACGCTGATGACTGTTTCATCATTAGCGGGCCTCAGTGGATTTGTGAAAACTCGCCCAATGCTGCCCCCATGTGGCACATCTGATCACTGTCGCATTCATCTGCTAGTTTAACATCAAGTACGAGTGTAAAATACAATTTAAGAGCAGTTCATCTTTAAATATAATCAACGATAAATTAAAATGAATAAATATCTCACACACTTGCGAATTTGGGATGACCCAATCTAGTTTGTGCCTTTAAGTAAAAGAACAGAAAATAGGTGTAACCCTTTTATAACCGTAATATGTCATAAACGTAATATGTCATAAAATATGACATAAATTTCACATTAGGTACAGTGATTTAGCTAATGTTATATGTATTATAATGTACAAAACACTAAAAATATAATCTCGTAATATGTTTATAGTTTTAAATAACAAATTGTAATTTTTTAGCTCACACGTTTTATCATTTAATGTAAATTTTATAATTTTTGGAAATCCCACATCTTGCTAAATTTAAATGTTGACAATCCGACCCCGTTCAAAGAAATATAAAAAGAAATACATACCTAATTATCGAGCTCTAAGTCTGGTCATTCGGGCTTTGTCTATCTTAAGAACTTATCCACTAGTCCATATATCAACAAATGCGTTAATAAGTATTTAGTTTTGTTTTTCTTTATTAAAATATTATTTCTTGTTTTCAGTTTAAATGATCACTTTCGGTCTAGACTATATTACAAATTTCTCACTCCAAATATTTTGTCACTACATTGCATGCATGCCAGCTGTCAGTCGTTTATACATTGATAACTAGAATTACAAAGCATGAAAATCACTTCATACCGTGTCCAAGGATAATAAATCAAGCGAGAAATCGCGTTCAGAGATCGCCGTTTACCCTGACAGTAACGGGCTTCTATCACAAGTTACCGGGCCCGTTATCGTGCAGTCATGCGCTCTGCTTCCGCAGACCCGCCGCTGCTGGTTTCTCCCTCTCTCTAATGGAGAAGAGATGTTCAAAAACTCTCATGTCAGCAGCATATTGGTGGTTAATGATCTATTAAGTGATCCTCTTGCTTATGGACAGCGGAAAAAAAACTGTTGATGCACGCTTATTTGGCCTAATGAGATTCCCATCCTACGATTTTTAGGAATGAATAAGAGAAATGAAATCGGCACAGAAATGTTTCATAGAGCAGTTGTTAGTTGACTAGTACCGCGTGTCCCGGCCTGAGTAGGAAACGAAAATGCTGTTTTCAGTAGCAGGTTTATGCTCATGATGACATGAGACATTTAAACGTGAACATTAAGGTAAGATTAAAATTGATTGCTCACTTTCTGTTCATTATAACTACTTTTCTTAAAGTATTGTGGCAAGATACCGGATCAGTATGTATCTTAGATATTCTAAAAGTTCACAATATGAAATTGCTCAGGACAAACGCAATATTGCAAAATATTACAATATGCAGTATTTCACTAACGAATGACATTTGAAAGATCACTAATTCTGGAGACGCCGTTCATACAGACAGGGAATGTGTTGTGCATGCTGCGCCTGTGTGTGCGCGCGCGCGCGTTCTTGTGTGTGTGCTTGAGAAAGAATATTGCGCCCTTTCCGTCCTTCCGCCTGTTGAAACAGACATGTAACAGGTATACAAAAAGATTTGTTTTTTACAATAAAGTAGAATGGAAATGTTATTAGGTGAGTTGGTTATCATATCCAATTTAACAACTAATGTCGTCAAACAGAGACGCACCAACCTCTCCGCGACATTTTAATTATTGCCAGTTAGTTTTTCACTTCACCAAAAGTTTAAATGAAACGTTTAATGTTTATATAGCGTTGTGTATCTTTTTTATATCAGAATACGTTAATGTTCATGTGGGGTATTTTTAATATTTAAAAAAAAATTAAAAAATGAAGTGCACATGCAGCTTGCAAATACAAAAAAATGACGCCCGTTTAGAAACACGTATGTTATCTAGCGTAAATTTACATTATTCGTTTGGTTTAAAATAACAGGTCAAGGTTTAGGACTGACCATGCCATTTATGTTTGTTTAAAAAAACCAACAAAAAACTTTTAACTGTACAATGTTTGTAAAAACATTAAAAGATCTTAAGAACAAGCCTTAAACTAAGAGAACATATACCTTATTAAAATAAAAACAGTCACTAAATGCATACGTCATACAAGCATACGGACTCTCTTAAACCTTCCTATATATTCTACGTGTTATAAGTAACGGAGAAAAGAAGACAGACGCTTCCGATAGCGGTAAATTTTATAGTAATGTAGTGCAAGGTGATGTTAGTGCACAATACGATGCAATAAACTTCCATAAATGAATAAACTTAACAACAGTAACATTTAAAGACATTTAGCGCCCCTAGTGGTAAACATCTGCAGGCACCAGTTTATTTTTTTTAAGCTGGTGCCTGCAGATATTTTTCGATGCACAGCCTGCTTTAATAAATACCCAAATAAAAAAATGTATTTATAGGGAAAAAAAGGCCTGTATAATAATAAATGAACACTGCTATTCGTCTTCATTGTTGATAAAAACATGCTTGCAGAAAACAATAAACATCCTGTGCAAATAAAATTTAATGGCCAAAACATTAAATACTTAATAAAAGTTAGCAAACATTGCATTTGTAATAGCAATAGTAGATTTTAACATAGTCTCTTTATTCTCTCTGAAAACCAAAGTTACCTAAGCAACTTGTTTCATGAACGCTTCTAAAATGCAGCACTGCCAAACGAACATTTTAACGTCACTAAGAAAGCGCCATTTATGGTTTATGGTTAATAGCAAACATAGAGATAATCACCTCTCTTATTTATTACTCATATTTGTGTACATACCTTATCATTAATGGACATCATTTACACGATTAATATTAAAAATTAACGGCAGAGGTGCTGTGGGTTAGCGTATAAGAATATTTGATAGGAGGACGAGAGAGAAATTAACACAGTGAAGCAGTCATATTTTTATATTGAGATTGTTTATGGATTCTCTGTATTTTATCATATGTTTATTTAATGTCAATTCTGAATAGAATTTCTACTGGAAAGTAGAACTACCATTACCTTAGAAGCTTTGCATCACTCACTACATTTCAGTGCTTAGCCATTATTCCCCTAACAGCGCCTAACAACTGTTTATGTATCAAGTTTAAAGAACAATATTCTTTATTTGTGTTGTATAACTGAATAATGACTGCGTAATGGACTATGTGACTATACTTTATTTTACATTTAGGACATAGACACGTAGGACATTATAGAGGGTAAGCAATAGGCATTTAAGGCATTGCATTGCACTTAGCCCGGCGTTATCACATGACAACCAAGAAATACGATAAGGTATGATAATGTAAAAACAGGTGCTCCGCATTATACGATGTACCAACACGAATAAAGCGTTGAAACGTGATAGCAATAAAAAACTCTTACGTGAATAATTATGAGTTACTCGAAGATAGAGATCAGTGACGAAGGCGGATGAGCAGATAGGAGGAGAGGTGAAAAATGAAATGCTTGCTAAAAATCATTAATCTTGCGGGGATCTGTCACGGCACGCCGGCGACACAAAGAGGATCCAGAGAGCAAGAGCAGTGAAGTCAGTGACCCGCTGCCAATTGCTTGTGAAAAGCCCACCAGCCTTTAATAGACTTTTGCTGATCCGACACTTGTTTTCGGGCCGGCACAAAGGGCCGATGTGAGCACCTGACAGCAGCCCGCAGGCCCAGGGCTCTACTCCTGCCCCGTGATAAATGACCCTGAGCCCGACAGGAGGGTGGCCAGAGTGGGTGTGAGCAGAGCTGGGAAGTATAATCAGGAATTTTATTGTTGTGGACAGAGGTAAGGAGAAAAAGAGATAATGATGGTTGTTATTATTATTATTATTATATAGAATAGATGGTTAATAATTATTTTAGGTTTTGGTATTTAAAAACACCCTTTGTTTGGTTGTGTTTGTATGTTTGCTTATATATTTGTTTGTTTACTTGGTGATTTGATTGTTAAAAAGCATTGCAAGGGCTGTGATAATCTATTAAATTAGCAGGAAGTTATTTGGAATATGAGATGGCATGCTGTAACTCTTTCTGGTCACTGTGGAAAGAGAGAAAGATGAAGCGTGATAGAAAATGAGATTTCCTCTCCCCTTACTCAAAGACAAGGCCGTTTAGCTTTGATATATTGGAGTCTAAATGCATTCCACTCACTTTCCACACTTTCAGATGGTTCAGTCCATTTCTCAAAGCACCATGTTTATGTGGACTATACCATTAAACCAGTTTATTTCACTTCACTATGTCCACCTTGGAAGTTAGATAATGGTATAATTATAAAAAGCATGTGTGTTTCTCTTTTGTTATACAGTACCCATGCTAAACATCTTATTTTGTAACTGTATCTTTAAAATTCTTTCTTAGGTATATCTCAGCACCAGAGCATATCAGTTAAATGCTATGCATCTGTTAAAATTAACATAGTGCATCCATAGAAAGTCTTTCCCTCTTTCTCTCTCTGTCTCTCTCTCTCATGCACACACACTTACATATATGAATGAACAGTGCATGCAGTCCACATCCTCCTTCATATCTGGTTAATGTTGGTATAATATAAGCTAGACTTTAACAGGCTTAGTGATGGATAGACACAAACACACACAACTGTGTCTTTCCCCTACATATTTCAATCGTTGTATGTTTATACATGTATGTTTAATTTATTACAAAGGTTTTAGACACAACATTTTTACATAAACGCATCTCTTTTTATCAGTTCATTATACCCATCTGAATCCTATAGTTTACAGTAGCCCCAGCAAGTAAGCAATGTTAAGTGATCTTTTTTATAAGCATTTGGAAGCATATGCTCACCATCACACACAGATTCAAAATCACAGTAAAAACACACTTAACCAAATAGGAATATGTAAGACATTCAGAACTAACTTCTGTACGACTGAGAGGGATGATAGCAAAAAAGAGCCATGGGGGTAGGGTGGGGTGTTTAATGGGGGGTTGTGGCAGGAGTGGATATAGCTTGTAAATAAATCTGTATGGGAATTGGGGGTGTTGGGATGAAATATGGGGCCCAGGATGTAGAGCAATGTGAAAAACTAGGGAACGCCAGGGAATAACAAATCTTCCTACGCAAGAAAAATAAATACACGGCTCTGTAAGAGCCATCCATCTGGGATACGAATCATAACATTCCCTGAGCGCCCCTCCTCTCTCCCTGCTGCTGAACCTCCTCATCCTACACCTCATCCACTGCTCTTACTTCTGCTTATTTATTCCCTCATTTTTTATTTTTATTTATTTATTTGTTTGTTAAATCAAATGGTTTCAGTGATTATAGGGATGGTGTGTTTGTGTGTGTAGCTTTAAGTAATGACTGCACACCAGGGATATTAATAAACAAGTACCACCAGTGACTATTTAAAAGTCTTGCTGTTATATTGGATTGAACACAGTCAAATGATAAAGATGCTTCATATGGCAAAGCTTGACACATTCATTTTATCCACTGCAGAATAAAGTGCATTGGGGCTTTGCACACTTTGATTTAGGGGATATTGACATGCCATAAATTTAGGGGATATTAAAGATGTGATAGGAGAAGGAGACTCTCTTTGATGTATATCAAGGAACAATAATTAAGATTTTGTTCATTTTTTGACTTTGTTTACACTGCCATCAAAATCAGATTTTTTTTACTTATATGTGACACAGATCTGTTTTTGTTTGTGAGTGAACAGCACAAACCACATGAAACCAATTTTTTTTCAATTTTGATCTGAGCCACTTTCATATGTCCCTTTAAATCAGATTTACAATGTCTGAATTCATGTGACGTTTATGTCATTGTAGATTGACGTGCATCACAGTTCTGCATGTCAAACTATAGCATCACACTATTGCATACTACCACATGGGAGCAGTAAAATCAGTGGAGGAGCAGTGAAGTGTTATAGTTAATCGCCATTTAGAGTGCAAACTTGAAGGTAGTATCCCACCTCTGTTGCCAGCCAATACCACGCAACTCCTACGCACTTTCTCAGGGAGATGGATCTTGTGTCTTGTAAGTGTCTTGCCGCCAAGTACTAGTTAAAGTTTTGATTTTTTTGTCCTGATCCTCATTCTCCTCATCATTTGCTCTGGTGCTGAGATATACCTAATTTATGGTTATTAGGGTATGCTAGGGTATGGCTGGACAGTTTTCATGGTAATAATTAACTACATGAAAAAACAGTCTATGATGTTCTGATGCCCACATGAACCCCTTGATGAAAAAATGATTAAAAGCTTCTCCTCTGGAAAAACACCATCCCCCCTTTACATCCCCTTTAGATGATCAATGTTGTGTATAATGTAAAGCTTATCATGCAACTATTTGTATATTATTTTTATTGTCTGTATCTTGTAACTGTTATTCTGTTACACTGTGGAGCTTCTGTCACTAAAACAAATTTGTTGTATTTGTAAACATACCTGGCAATAAAGTTCATTTTGATTCTTGATTCTAAAATAAACAAAGATCAGCTGTTTTTTAAATAAAAAATTAAAAATTGAGGAAAGCATATCTTTTAATACTTAGTCTTAGACGTTTGCTGCTTTGACTTTTAATGTTACTTCTGATTAAATTAGATTTCTTTATTGTCATTGCACATAGTGCAATGAAATCGAAGTAATCCTTGGTGCAATTGACAACACATACATCGAAGAATTGTGTAATAAACATGTAATAAAAACAGTGTAAAAAAACAGTGCAGAAACCAATAACATTATATACAACATACAGAATAACACTGCTGGATAATAGCTAGAGTGAGGTAATTACACATATATGTAATTGTAATGTGTATATTGCATTTCTGGATTGCTGTGAAAACAGGCATAATTTGCATTTGCATTATGTCTTTATAATCTTCATTATATCTATATTATATCATTATATCTGGCATTCTAAAACAGCTACGACATCTCTCTGTTACATACCAACCAAAACATAATTTAGTTCATAGATGCCAGATAACATGAAGGCCTGAAGCTTTTATTTTGCAGTTCCACAATAAGGCTATTCTCTGTGAACTAATTACAGATACCGAAGATCTGAAGACGTTTTTGTTTGGATCATATTTAAATATTTCACAAGTGTATGTGAGAGTGCATGAACAATTGAAGGTAAATATGGGGCCGACATCCCATTCATTTTTTAGTCGATAGTGATGCATGGCTGTGCAGATTGTAGCACATTTGTACTACTGCGAGCGAGGGGAGGCAAGTTGAGTAATGAAGTACTGCTTCCTGTCCACTCTCAAAGCTATTTTTATTAGTGTCTCTTTTATGGTTTTCATTTCTCATACAGTGTTGGCTGGATGACAGTGCACAACACAGAAGACGCTGGGTGACCATGTATCGGCATGTCTGGCTTTATTTCCTAATGTCATAATCAATCTGATGTATCAGATGCGGTCTGACTAGTGATAGCCACACGTGTATGCATACACTGCAGAGACACTCTGAAAAATTGTTTGTTCAGAAGGCATGCATATTTATACAACATTTGTTAATTTCTTTTGTGTACAAACCACTAAAAGTGTTTTACACTTTTGTGTATCTGTACAGCTACACAAAAGTGTTTTAAATGTATACCAAGTAATTTTAGGTTCATGTTTAACATGAAGAGAGTTTTATTTGTTGTAGCTGTACAGATCTTGCATGTTGTCAATTTTTTAAAGCATCCAGTTACAGACTTATAATAATAATACAATTTCTCTAGTCAACATAAGTGACTTCATGAATTGTCATACGAGTACAACAATAAAGTCATAGCATTATTACTGCAACAGGCAAAGTCAAAGAAAAAGCCAAAGGCAGGCGGCTAACATTAAACACAGGGAACAGTCCAAAAACACAAAACCAGGAAACCAGAGAGAATGCTTGGTAATGTTAGCTAGGGCAAAAGGAGCATCATTCGCCCCGAGCATCAGCACAGGTGAGTTTATATTAAGTCTTTAACGATTGTAATAGCCGCCACCTGTGGTCCCAGCATGGGGTTCTGGGTAGTGTAGGTTGTAACATAGCCCCCCCACACGAATGGTCCCAACATGAGCAAGATCCTGGGGCAGGACCAGACAGACGGAATCCCTGGCGAGGATGAATACCTGGAGGGCCAGAGCAGAGTGGGTGACCAAAGCTCACAAGCGACCGAAGCAGAGGTCTGGATCCAGAGGGACACGGTGGAGCCGGTGCAACATAGGACGGAGAGGAGTCGGACCATGCCAATGGGTTGACGGGACGAGGTGAAGCCAGAGGAGCAGAATCCAGAGGTGTTGGCACAGGGTGGCGACAAGGGAGCTAGGTGGCTGAACGAAGCAGCAGGGTCCATGAGATGCTACATACAGGGTCCATGAGATACTACATTCTTAAAAGCTGCAATAGTATTAGACACTGATAGGAGGAAACGGCCTCCAAGCAATATGTTAATGCTAAAATGTAACCAATCAGAAACAGATTATAAAAAAGTAAAATTGTTTTAGTACATTGCATATATGTGATATATGTGAGGGAGGTTACAAAAAGATGACAACATAAATATAGTTTTGTGCAGTATATTTAGGCAAATCCCCTCAAAAATGCCAAATCCCAAGGCCCAATGATACACAAAGTCATTCAGGTTATATACTCGCTTACGGCCCTGGGGATCCACAGTATTTCACATGCGTTAATTTAGTGCAGGCTTCATCTAATGGGGCTACTTATTTTGGATGACAGGTTTAGCAGTGGTAAGTTATAGCAGCGCAGCATGTACACTTGTTAGGACCCACTAAGGCCTCACGCTGGGTTAGGGTAATGTGCACCTCTTACCCTGATTTCTTTAATCCCACTTGCTGTATTTTCATTCATTTAAACTGAAAATAAGACAATTTGCATGTTTGTGCAACCATTGCAGGAGAATGGACCAAAATCTTTTATTACAGAACCAAATTGTACTGTACTGTAGATGGTTGCAATGGTGTTGAAAAACATTGGCTAGTGTGTTTTGTTTTTAGAAAGTTGCTAGACCATTTCTGAGGTGTTCTGAGTGATTGTTTATTGCCTCAAAGTAAAATAGCCCATCCCAAGAATTATACTAATGCCTGTGTATGGCTTGGGTTCCTCCTTTAGGGTAAGACAAGATTTATTAAGCACAAAGTCCGATTACTTATAAAGGTAACAGCAAATCTCACATCAATAATATATCAATTTCTTCTATAGAAAATATATTCTATATATTCTTTATTTTCTTATTTCAATGCTGTTTTTCTTCTGTCTCAGTTGTTTGTTTAAACTAACTTTAACTAACTTACAAAAGTATTTTTCTTGCAGGAATTAAAGAAGACTTGGACCTAAACAGTGCATGCATATATACATGCACAAAACATTATAAACATCATTTTATACATAGTAATTCAGAGTTGCAAGTTCATTTGCATTGTTACTTACAAAACTAATTATTGTTATTTTAGCCTCTGTTTTGCATTCTTTAACTATGCCCCTCTCTTTTTCTCTTTCTTACTCTATCCCTTTTTTGGAGACTCTAGAGGTCTGGTCAAGCGTGGTGATCCATCTCTGTCAGTATGCTAAAATGATAATGCCAATTAAATGAGATGGGTTATTGCCCTGGAACCTAGCAGAGCCTCAGATGAGCGGTGGGTGTGGAGCAGGAATGAGAAGCTGACCCTTGGGACCCATGCAGCCAGTCACAAAGTAGCTGAGAGACCAATGGGTGCAGAGATATGATATGTAATTTTTAACCTCTACTGATCACTGTTGGCCTCCAGAGGGGAAAACTGGGGGCACATGTAAGCACATATACAGTAACCTCAAACACAGATGTAGAATCAGTCAAGAAACAGTAACCAACCTTTCCAGAACTAACCACAATGGAAAATAGTTCCCCATTAACTAGGTTTCCATGCTATAATTAGACACTGTTGACAAGATGAATAGTTGTGTTTATTTGCTGTAATTATTTTAGCTACTTCATGTTTCAGAACATTCACATTTAGCTGTTGCAAAAAAACACAAATGCACATATGAAACTCACTAATCAGAGCTGAAAATAAACATCATTGGTACTAAATATGATATAAATTATTGGTGTGCTATGAAACATAACATACAGTTCTTGTTTGAATGTGTTTCTTCACACTTTGTATCTTTGCCCACCCTCAGAACAATTGTGTTGTCTGTTCAGCTATGTTTATTGTTTAGCTTATTGTTCAACTCAGCCTCAATTATTATTAGTGTCATGGGTTCTGAAGGAACTCACTAATCCATTATAACCTTAGTCCTACATGTATTAACTAAACATTTACATTTTTACATGTATGGATTTAGCAGATGCTTTTATCCAAAGCAACTTACAATTGAAAGAACAATAGAAACAGTAAAACATGACAGAAGTGTCAGCTTTACTTAGTTTACTCTATGAATATGTATGCAATATTTGCATCTAAAAAGAAGGCCTTTTCTGAAGGTGGTAAGAGGTCTGAGATGGTTCTTAGAAGAAAGAAGTTGTCAGGACATATGAAGTAAAAGCAAATGCGTCTACAAGGTATTTAGGATGACCCATCTTTAGTACTGAAACCAAAGAAATTTTCTTTTTTAAAATTTCTTTAATATGTATTCATTCCATCCCCATTTTTGGTCATAATCAAATTGTCTGGAAATTACAGAGAATTAAAGACGTAAAATTGAAGAACAGATGAGGTGCATGTTTAGGTTCCCCCATACCATGAAGTTACCAGTCTGTTGCAGAGTCATATATTTGTTACAAAAAAGGTAATCCATTTACCATGGCTTATTCCTAATATATTATTCCTATTTAGAAAGGTAACGTCTAAACAATTACATGTCAGTATTAGAACTTGATTGTAATGCACACATGTGCTTAAGTTATTGCTTCTTTCAATCCAGCTAAGGTTTTTTTTTGGTTTTGAAGTTTTGATGGCATTCTCTCACTGACTCTCTTTACTGTTAGTGGTCCTGGTTTAGAATCATTGCAGAGCCAGTTCTTATCAGCCCAGAACAACAGAGCCACTGGAGAGGTAAGTGGGTATGCCAGAACACTTTACAATGCTCAAAAGAATTAAAGGCAAGAAAAGCTCTTTTAGCACTTCAATACATACAGCACTCACTTCCGTACATAAAAAAAACAGACCAACACAAGAAGTGAATTTGGGAGGGGATCACACAGGGAGCCAACTCAGATGACCATTTTTCTTGAGGCCAAGCACAGAATTAGATCAGAACTGGATATAAAGTGTTTTTTTGTTTGTTGTTATTTTGAGTTATTTTGTGAAATGTATATTCCCATTTTGTCCAAGCATATCGAATCCTTTATCAAAGTCTTTGAATGTCTCTGATTTATTCATACAAATCTTTTGTACCATTATCCAACAAGCCCCTAATGCAAATGGGAGGGTGACAATGCTTGCTGTTTTGTTAACAAGATTTATTGCATGGGTGAGCCAAAATGCCTATGTGTACTCGGCGTCACAATGTTTCTTTCCAGTGCTAAAAAATAATAGTAATAATAAAAGGGAGTCATTGATCGTCTGCTGTAAACTCTCTGCTGCTTTCCAGCACTGCTCGCTGTTGACTTATTGTAAAGTAGCAGCATGCCAAGTCCATAATTAGACTCTTTTGTTGCCCTCATTGTTGTTGAAAATGTAATTATGAAAGATGAAACACAGCCCTCAATGAGATTGCTGTAAAATAGCATAATTAATATGGGGTTTTGTGTGAACAGTTCCACTTTACGGCAGTCCCTGCGTTGTCTGTGAAATTAATTAAGTGTGCCAGGATTTATGAGAGAGATGCCAGAATGAAAAGAATTAATCGGAGTTGGAAGATGGATGGGTACTAGAAAATGATGATGCCCGAGCACAGCCTAAGATCTAACAGCTTTAGGGGTGAGCTTCAGGGGATGGCCAAGACACCACTGACGCAATTACACACCTCTCACCAACAGCTGTATCAGGCCCAGAATTGGGTAATTTTTTTGGCAGGGCTCTTCTTTATTAATCTAACCATCAGAGCCCACCTCTTCTATTCTAAACAACCCAAACTAGATAGACCGCAGATGAATTACTCTGGCATGTCTCTGATGCACCACAGTGTAAAATTATTTATGTTTTTATTACACTAGTTGCAATCATTTTTTAATCCATTTTTTCCAGTGTACACTATTTTTCATCACAGATAGATTAACACTCTGTATCCCTTTGTAATTAGTTACTAAAGTCAATTTTAAAAAAATATGCAAACTACACATGATTAGAAAATCTCTATATAATTAAAGTAAATCAGTGTAACTGAACCAGTCATAGAATACATGTGCATATTTTAGTGGAAATTCACTAATAATACATTGCACCCACTGACAATATTGTTTATTTACACATGCTTTCTGTGTTGTTTTAGCATTCAGTTCACTAAAGGAATTTAATTGAGAATTATGTAAATCATGTAAGGGAAAAAACATACCCCAAAAATGCAATTTACATGCCGTAATTGTTGTGGGTCAGTTCTAAATGCTAGATTATAGAGGATGCAGCAGACCATTATTATATTTACTAATACTATTACTGCACAACATCACTACACTTGCAGGATTTAAACATCCCATTGCCACCATGTTTTTTATATAGCAAAATGGCATTTGACTGCACAGGGCATCTGGATATAGTTTATGAGTTAAAATGCATAAATATTTATTGATTAATTACTGCTGCCAAGAAAGTAAACAGAAACACATGTAAACATTAAAAATTCATCTTACCACCTGTGCTTCATGGACAGTATTAGCATGACATTAATTGTGCCAGGTAAACTTCATTGTATTTTCTGATTTTGTACTGAAAATATTAATTTACCCACAATGCAGCATTATTTATATACTGCATTCATATACTGATTAAACAAGATTGTGGGTGGTTACTGAATAGAATGCAAATGTTTGCTCTAAAATGCATCATGCAATAATACCACAACTGTTAAGTGCCCCTTAGTGATCTGCTGTAGTCCCACATGGCACAGTGCATGCAGTACTTACAAACGGAAAAGTATGCACTTTATGGCTTAAGTCACAAACAATACGCCCTGTTACATGGAATTTAAAGTATAAAGTGAATAGTGAGTCACATCCTTGGTCTTCAGGATATGAGAAGGATGTCTTTAGTTGACCCTTGCCATTTCAATTCCTGACACTTTCCATCAGTTGCAGTGAAAATATATTTCCTGACCTCTTCTCTTTTTCCAACCCTCCCCACAGATTACATGAAGCAGCAGAGCCATATAACAGATTATTAGGCCCTTCAGTACACCCGTGCCAATAGTTGATGGGAGGATTTCTATAGAGCTGTGATGGCCTTAATAGAAGACTAATTAGCCAACTCCTCTGTCCCAGACCAGTGCCATGGCATCACAGAAAGCGACAAGGAGTGGGACTCGTTTGTGTGTATGTGTGTGTGTACGCATGTGGAGGGGCGTTAGCATCACAGTAATTAGCCCCCCTACACTCAGACAAGATAAATGAAGTCTTGGTAGGCGCCTGGCTGCAGAGCAGTTGATTGGACAGTTACGGCAGGAGTGTCTAAAGCCTGTCCAGTCTGGGTAATTAAGTACAAACCACCCAGTTGTCCATTTAAGACAACACTCCCAGTATGGAGGTGCCTTCAGCTACAAATTGGCGTCCATTGTCAGCATTGTAGAGGGATTATGAAATATTGTTTAATTTGTTGGGCAGCAGAGTTTGGATTTGATTTTGATGAATCACATGTTTTTATTTCATCATACATTTATTGCCTTGTGGTAAGAGACCCAACACCAGGGGGTTTGACTTGTGCTGTGTGGAACTTAGAAAACATGGTAAGATTGAGATGGGTATGTGCTTGTTCAAACAACTCAGTAACATCCCATCCTAATAGCCATCCTAACAGGCCACCTCAATTTCTGAGCTTGTAAACTCCTAAAAGTAAGGAAGCATGAACAAAAGTATAAATGGCAACAAAGTGACTTTGATGGCTCATATGAATGGATGGCTATACAGCCTAATAGTTAGTAAACTCTGCAATAAAACATAACATGCTATTTTCATATTAGGCAGCTCCTACATATTTGCAAAAACTAATTTGTGCATACAAAAGATTACATGTAAAAATATGAAGATCGTATACAGTCCAGGTTTTTCATAAATGGATACTGAACTTCAGTAATTTACTCAGTTAGTCATTTAATGACTATTGACAGAGACCTAGCAATACATCATTGTTTTGTTGATTGAATTAAACACCTTTTATGTGGTGGAATCGATTGTCCGTAGATGTGTGTGGGGGCGGGGGGTATTCATGATAGAGAAATTAATGCATAAACATTGTAATACAGACATACCCAAGTGGGTCACCCCTTTGGCAAAAAGAGTTGACACCATGTTTAAATTCATACAAATCAATGGGCATGCCTGGTAATAAACTACTGTAAAAATAGGCCCACAAAGCAATATGGCCATTTATGGTCTTATTATTATTGTCTTATAGTCTATATCAATCATAATTTACAGAGGGCTCTGGGATAGCTAGCAAAGGTGAAGTCTACATTACCATTTTCCATACAATTTGTTAAAAAAGAGGGGGTTTATAATAATACAAATATTATTTATTTATACTTTGTATATTTTTGTTCAACAACAAAGATATACATATATACTTTGTACTGACTTAAATATTCTATAATGAGTAAATTCTACATTTCATTTCTAAAACATATTTTATTTAACGTGACATTGAAAATAGACATTTTTAAAAAAATAAAGTGGACAAACAGACTAGAGTAATGTAAAAGTATTCATACAAAAACATTAATGAATGTATAAAATCACTAACCCTCTATCCATATGATGATTACTACAGCAGCTAATTCTGTGATGACATCATAGTGCGATCTCTCTAATTTCCAATAACTAAATCAGGGCAGTTAATCATCCCTCCAATTATTCTGGGTTGTTTTACATGGACTTGTGTGACTCCTGACTCTTTCGCAACCTCAGACCTTTCATGACATCATAATCCAGTAGCAGTCGTCTATCCCAAGTGGCACATGTGGCGATAACGTCAACATTAGTGCCCTCTGTAACTAACAGTGCAATCACTGTTGGAGTGTTTGTTAAAGATTGTTTGGAAAGGCAGCAGGGTATCAGGTTATGCTTATTGAGTTATGTCATGACCTATTCAGTATTCAATATTGAAAAGTGTGCTCAGTTTCCAATAATGTGATATTTACGAGCAGCCATGTCCATCTCCATTGATTCACGTGATAACAGCAAGGAGAATGAGGGCAACATTTTTCATTTGCTAATATATGTAGGGTAGACATGAACTAATTGACAAAAATAATTGCAGTTGTAATATTTTATGTTTTCAACACAATAAAAGCACACTGGCGTACAAAAGGATAAGGTATACTATATAATAAAGGTAGATTTTAATCAACTGAAAGGATATCTTTTCAGGATAAAGGTTTTATTATGTGAAGTTGGGGCATGTTGGCACACATTTTCCTTAGTTTTTTTGTACAAGTTACAATTATTTTCTGTTTGATAATTGTGTTTGATAACAAATTGGAGAAATAATACATAAATACATAACCAATAAATGCTAGCTCGAATAAAACAATGATTTACATGTAAGGGTAAGTCTCTTCATTCTGCTTGTGCACAATGCAAAAAAATATTCAAAATATTTGTGATTAAAAAGTATTTAATTAGAAATAAATAATCATGATATTTGCTTGAGTGAAATATGCTTGCATACATATAGAGCAATGTTTTTTAAAAAAAATTCTCTTCAGCAATGTACACACAAAAATATTCTTGACACGCATCTGGACAATTCACCATAAACATGCACACAGATGTGCTCCCCTGTCATGTGACAGGTGTAATTTAATTGGACTGATGGATGGATGAGAACAGATAAAATCTGATATAGTTAAACAATGTCTTGCATGGAAATTACCAGTTGAAAGTAATAGAAGATATTTATAAGAACTTTTCTATGTTGTCCTCTGTCAATGGTTTTGCATGTTTTTTAAAGGAACAGTTTACCCTCAACCCCCCAAAACAAAACAGAACACAAAATGAAATGTTAGTCAGACAATCCATATTTTTCTAAAAAAAAAGACAATAGTTGTATGTAATTCATTACTGATAATCTTCTTCTCAGATCTTAAATTTAGGTTTGTTTTTTTAGTCACAATATACAAGAAACAAATGAATGCCAAAAAAAAAAAAAATTAATACAAACGCAAATGGGAATTAAGAATTTATAATTCTATAATTAATTATATATATATATATATAATTCATGGGAGAGTGCATATAGAAAATGTATTACATATGGTTTCACAAACCATTTTCTAAAAAATAAGGGTTTATTATATACTGTACACACACATGAAACACTCACATAAAACACTGCAAATATATTTGCATTACAAATATAGCCATACTGTAGTTTCCCTGTATGTGTTAATAACCACCTGAGCAAACATGTAGACACACCTGAGTTGGGGACTTGGTCAGGCACAAAATAAAGGAACATATAAAATACATTTGTAAGATGAATATAAACATTTGATTGTAAATAAACCACACAGTTCTGTTGGCAAAAACTGTCAGCATCAATTCCAAGTTGTAATTTTCCAGTCCAATGTATTTTATCCAGTCACACATCCATTGAGGGCTGCATGTAATACACCGTTAATCATTGCATGACTTTTATTGAGCTGGAGTTAAAGTGCACACCAAGAGCACTGCCCATGATGACCTATCCAGGAATAAATAAATCTAAACATTAGTACACACATGATATGCAAATTTACAGTAACACCTTCACACACATATTTGAGCACATAGGCCGATGTAAGCACATATTTTTCCTGCTGTGACTCCAAAGACAAATAGCCCATAAAAATGCCAGACGTGTTAACATATATGTTTCCCGCACAATCAAATCAATTTTCTCTAAGTACCCATAAATGTGTTCGCTTTTAAAGGCCCATGTTTCCTTGGCCTCCTCCTCCATCCCAGAAAAGAGTCACAACTGTTTTTGATACATCTCTTACTATCCCATTTATTTTTACTTGACCACTTACAAAAACAAGTGACAGAAAATTTAAATTTTTAGGGAGCTTTTTGGGACCAATGTCTCATTAATCACTGTTTCCCAAGAAGCCCCTTGACAAAAAGATTGAGGGGGGAGCAGATCAGTAGCTCTGCAGGGGGGTGAGCTCCAGAAATTTGCCTCTGTTCTAAGCATTGGGCCTGTGGGGCCGCAATATACAAAAATGGTCCTGTACCTATAATAGCTTTAGTGGCCCATTGTGAGCTTAAATACTTTACGGTGTCTCTTCTTAAATTATTAAATTCATCATATCGCTCTCTTTTCTTTTGTGTTTATACCACTGTCTTTTATTATCATGCAGGTTCTAAGGGGGTGCAGAGATAGCAATTGAAGCTGATATGTCCCCTACTGTGGCTGATTGTAACTGTAATTGACTAGAACAATCTTTACATGTGAAGCTTCTGTAGACCAGCCCCACCCCTGTTTGGGCCGAGGCTTGTGATCCATCTCTTTCATGGGAGATGGCACTTTGCCGAAAATCCAGTTAATATTCAATGGCTCATTAAAAATAGATTAAGGGGCTATAATAAAACGAAAAGAAGAGAAAATAAGGCACATATGAAAACACAAAATCCCTGCATTTATTTTTAATTATTCTTTATGTCTCAAATTTGGCTAGAGGGCTCCCCTGGTTCTCATTCCCAGCCTCCAGGATATAGACAGCTTAAACATTAGGACAAAAAGGTCATAAAGAGTTAAAATTACCCATTCCATGCTGGATCGGTCCTGGGAGACCATAGTTCATTTCCACTAAAATATTGATAAGCCTCTCTAATATTCCTGTAGACATTGGAAGTAGACATCTCAGCTTCTTAAATTGAGCAGGTTTACTGGATTCTTTTGCACCCTAAACTTGTCGGTCAATAACTAAAATTACATATATGCATTATATTCCTAAAACATTTTATCAGTCCGTGCATTCTCTTGATCTAACCAATGGCCTTGGCTTTGCTGGTATCGTTTGAGCCAGAAGAACTTAGGAAAACCATGTTCTAATCAATACTTCCACCACAGGTGCTAGTAGACACTAAGGCTTTATAAAAACACATCATACAAACTTCATAAAAATGCAGACAGCAAGCCATCACTCGTGGCTAATGCTGACCTGCCCTACCCTACCCAACATGCTTCTGGGAGATCACCACAGAGACCAAGCAAACACAATTTCTCTAATGTCATTTGCCAAAGTGAAGCAAAACCCCAGACCTGTCATGAAGACTCAGCTCAAAGCCTGAAAATACAGGTTGACAGATGATAGATTCTTGCGTTTGTGAAACCAGACAGCTTCCACACCCCCACAAACTCAGCCCCTTCCAAACATCAACCTCACCCCCACCATCGGTGTGTCAAATGGGCAAAAATTAATACATTATTAACTCACCAGAAAAGGTCATGTCACCTCATCATGGCTAATCAAGTCAGGCGGGGCATGTATGATTTCAGCAATTTTGAGAATGGACATGGGGCATGCAGAGGACTCTGAATAGGGTAAGCTTATATGTGCACTATACATACAACCTACATTTTTCAGGAACTTGGACCAATTAAGTTTCTGAACAGGTTAAGGTTAAGTTCATTAATTGTTGAGCTTCCACAATTAAATTGATTCATCAATTGCATCACTAAACATCAGTTTAAACTGAAATATGAAAGGTGAGAGGTGATCATAACAACACCCTAAACTGGAAGTGTACAAAAATTTGCTCACCTTTGTAACCTAGGTAATTGAATATGCCCTTTCAATAGTCCTTTATTAGAAAAAGCAGCATTGGAAAAAAGAAATGCCATGTTTACGTTATGTTGAGGAGTTTATATTTAGCCTTTGGTTATCCATCTGCAGTAACTAGCTCTATTTCCAAATACCCTAACATCATGTGTAGCTTTGAAGTACCACTTTACCCGAGACCACAGTAAAATTAAACCTAATTTCGAAGTCATTATGAAACAGTATTTAAAAGCATATTTTATAAAAGTATATTTATGAGTAAAA
Source organism: Yasuhikotakia modesta (assembly GCA_036877545.1). NCBI lineage: Eukaryota > Metazoa > Chordata > Actinopteri > Cypriniformes > Botiidae > Yasuhikotakia > Yasuhikotakia modesta. The sequence continues at coordinate 3,933 of JBAJNP010003063.1, read as the reverse complement.
CAAAAAATTAATCACAAAGAATTAACAGCAGGACATGATTTTAAAGTGAACTTAAGATTTCTAATCAAAACATCATGTCTGCTTAACTCCAAAACTGCCACGTGTCAAACTATATCCTTGTTTCTGTTTGCTTTTCATTTTGACATGTTAACAGGGCCTTGATTTCCACCCACACTGCTGCTGTTCTCCAGCAGATGGGTGCAGTCAAAGCATTGACAGGTGAGTGGGCGAAGGTGGGAATGGCTGACGCAGTCCTTACTCTCTCTGCCAATGAAGCCAATGGGTTAAAATTTAACCAGGACCTTTCAGCCGTGATTCCCCAACCCTTTTTAAAGGTGGCTATGATGGATAGCGTATGTCAATAGAGGTTCTGGGGCTCAGTGGGGACAGAGCTATAATCTGACATCCCTATGTAGGCTGGGTAAGTGGAATGTTATGATGGCCTCCAAAAACATGACATCCATATAAAGGACAAAAATTCACAGAATGTGAAATGGCATGAAACATGGTAGCTTGTCCAATGAGTAGATCTTATACAGAAAAGAAAGAACTAACAATTAATCATGATAGAATTTTAAGAATGTTGCTGCAGTAAGCAGGAACCCAGGACCAGCAAGTTGCACATGTTGTGACTTGTTGTGTGGTGGCATTTGTGCAGATGGACTAAGATTCAGAACTGAGATTGAGGTGCTGAACTGAGGGGAATTGAGATTAAGGGTTATTTTCCTGTTGTGCTTGATAACATTATGTGGTAGTAATCTAAAATAAAATGGCTTGCATGGTTTGATAAAGCTAATTTAATAGCATTTACTGCATCCTAAATACAGTTTAATAATGTTTTCAAATGTGTTGTTTAATTTGACAAAATTGCAGTTTTCAATGATGAACAATCAAAGTTTCCCAAACATGCTCTTTACTGACACTGTTCTGTCCTTGATAAACAAGTAATGGTAAAAATGTCTTTTTTTTTAAATAGAAATCTCCTGAGACATAAAAAGTGCAACTATATGAAAACAATCTTCTATATTTTTACACACTATATTTGTACAGTCTAAATATATAAAAATGTCATTTTTTTTAAAGCCATACTTGCATACAGCCACTGAGTCGGGGTCAGTTGGAAAGTGTTGTTTGGAGGTTGTGTTTGTGCCCAGAGGGCTCGTAGAGAGCAGAAAAGTGTAAAAGAGAGGTAAAATGAAATTCCCACAAACCCCTTTTGCTTTCCTATGAAAAATGTGCCCTGTGTGGGGCAAATCCATGTAGACTCATCCATCAAGTGGACCAAAATACAGCCCGCGCCACTGTTGACGTGAGGTTAACAACTTGACACTGACAGCTAGTCAGGCATGGCTGCAAAGGGAGGAAAGGGCGAGGTGAAGCGGTAATCTATCTAAAAATAAACAAGTACAATTCTGGCCCCCACACAAACACTGATGGCAAACAACAAACAAGTCTTGTTGGACATTTGTTTCCATTGAAATATGCTAATTGATATGTGCCACTACGAATGGGTTCAGATAAGGAGGTTAAAGCAGGGGTTTGAGATGGATATGGGTGCTGACGAGGTCTCTAACGTGTGGGGGCTCAAAACACAGAGGTAAATTCTTTATAATCCAACCCCCCATCTGGTTCTATAAAATGAGATGTGGTTTCAAACATAGGCCCAGTTTTTAATTGCACTTAAAGCAGAATGGCAGAACATCAATCTTGATGAGTAGATCTACATCCCCACTCTCCCAGGCCAATTTATCACCATCCACGCCTACACACACACTCCTATTACACCATTCCATCTGTAGATTTCCCATGAATGTCCCCCCTCTCTGGCCCCTAAATTGCATTCAACACTAGCATACCGCAAACTTTATTCAACAGCCATAAGATCATAAGATCACTATCAATATAAGTAAATATAAAATAAAAAAGCATTAATCTCTTAGGAGGTAGGGATTATATTAAGGGCTTTACAGTTAAAGATGCTATTAAAAAATCCTAATGAAGTTTTTGTGCTGGTCCAGACCAGTATAAGTAATTAGCTCGTAAAACTGATTTCACCAGTATGGTATTTCAGATAAAGCTGGTTGACTAAGAAAGCCTTGCTGGTTAAGAAACTTAATTAAGAAGGACAGGTCAGCTCACCTGCAATCCATGGGAACTAGCCTCCAAAACATGGTTACCAGCTTTGTTCATTTTCATCAGTGCTGTGGAGTGGAGAATTCACACCTTGCTGTGCAGTTCTGCATCCATGTGTGAGAACATGTTTAAGTATTTTGCTCCGGTGCTGTATAGATATTTGCTACCATCAACAGTTTCAAGTTTAGTGTGCACTGTGGACACTGTAATGAGTCATTCTTTTGAATGTACAACAGATCAGACTCATGAATGAGAAACCAGAGAAAACTTCTTTCTCTGGTACAGCTGGTCATCAGTATAGGTTGTGTTTCAGCTTTCATGTCAAAATTGTGTTATTCAGCTAATTTAACCAGCAAGATTTTTATGTAGGATCCAGCATTTCCTTTTGGCCACATTTATCAACAGTATGATCTATAGTACTTCTTCTAGAAAGTCCTTGGACTCTTGCACATCAACCACATTTTGGTGGAGATTGTCCACGCCCATCCCCTTCCAATAGAAAACATCTATTCAAAGTAATTTTTCCCTGTTTTTTTTTCAGAGGAAAGTTTTTTTTTACTTTTTTATTTTTTTTTTTACTTTCCACTAAGGAGAAATTGTTACTTGAAGCTCATTTAACTTCATTACAGGATGTATGCATAGTGTGCATCAGCTTTTTATCACAGAAAGACAGCACTACAGAACAATAGGGCATTTTGTCAATGATTTTTGTCAATGATCACCAATGATTGTGGTGTAGTTGGTGTTATGGTGGTGTTATTTCTATAGCCCCATACACATGAAGTGAACAATGTGGCCTAAGTGATAAAATCTTAAAGAATTCCTAGGAGCCACAAAAACATCTTGTCTGAAACAGGACAGAGGGACATACAGATAAAGGCAAGAGGAAGAGTAAGATGAAAAATGGGTGTAGGAGAGGGGTCTGGAGGAGTGGGTGGGTGCGTGGGGATGAGAGCTGCTCTAGTCAGCTCTTTTCAATAGAGTGAACATGACGGAGTGGACAGGTTATATGGGAAAACCTGAATGGGGCTTCTTCCCCCTAACATGATAACTTTGATCCCTTGTGCCTTACACTGCAGTCAGCAATATTGACTAATGGGTCTGGGTTAATACTTTAACCAATGCACAGCATGGGATGGCCGGGGATCTCTCAGCCCTTAGAGATCTGCATCTCAATCAATGCAGCATTTTACAGCATACAGTAATGCATAGAACTGACAGAGAACTGTAGAAGTCAGTTTAAGACAAATTCCTTGTGTGTGTAAACACACTTGGCAATAAAGCCTGGTATGAAAGAAAATAAGGACAGCCTGAAAACCCACCATATTTAGGTATTTAAAATAAAATTGGTCAATATAATGGCTATATAAGCCTTCCTGTAGCTCAGCTGGTAGAACATTGTGTTAGCAGCGTAATGGTTGTGGGTTAAAGAAAAAATGTATACATTGAATTCACTATAAGTCGCTGTGGATAAAAAGGGTCTGCCAAATTAGCGTATTTACTCTAAATGCATTTTTTATTTAGTTTTATATTAAATCAATTATTTAGACTAAATATGATTTGAACATTCCATTACATACAATAAAGACACACACACACACAGAGAGAGAGAGAGAGAGAGAGAGAGAGAGAGGATGACACATCATTTCTCTGACAGCAGGGGGAAATCCTCACTTCCTGTAGATGACAGGATGCACAATGGTTTCACCAGCCATCCATACAGCACACAGAGCAGGGCAGGTTAATGATTCAGCACTCACAGCTGAGAAAGACTGAGAGAGAGAGAGAGAGAGAGAGAGA
>JBAJNP010003062.1:0-42505 GCA_036877545.1 Yasuhikotakia modesta | reverse complement strand
AAAAAAAAATGTTTTTAATATGACCTTTTAAAACACACATGCCCAAAAAAACACACACACAAAATATTTTTTCTAGACAACAAAAAGGTTTAAGCATTGACAATGCTAATGCTATATGCAAAAATAAATCATGTTGAAAAAAACTGCCTCATCCTGCCTGTAATTAAATTGTTGCTAGGTAACAGTGGCAATCTGTTTGTAAATGGGCAGGGTTTATCAACGAGCAGCGGCCATACACACACACAGAACATCACATCTTTACTGCACTTGAAATACATCCCTTACAAACTTACAGACTAATACAGACTAACCTTTATTTCCCCTGTCTTTCAGGAGAGCAAACAGACGACACAAAATGAGTTTCTCACCTCCACTGGTGACTTATGGGCAGTCAGCTTCTATGTGGCCTACAGGGATACCATAGACAGAAATGTTCCTCCAGCTACTGCACCCTGGCAACTGTCTCCAGTGGCAACAATTCCCCAGTGAAAAATACTTCTGTATAGAATCATTGCTATGGACCCACATAAACCAAGAGCAGCTGAAGGAGAGTAATCACAGTTGGAAGTCTGTGATTATGGAAGCAAATCTCATGCATGAAGCAACTTCTCTGAGTTACAAACACATAATAACAGATGCAACAAGACATATTCTGCGTTTAACACGCCTGTGCATCTCCAGGGATAATGCCTTAAATCACAGTCATAAATTGGTGTAAAAATGTTTGCTATTCACTGCAATTCAACTTTCCTTTCAGGAAACAGCAGATAAAAATCTGTTCTCATGTACTTATTTTATATTGAGAGAGTATTTATCCCTTTAATTAATAAATTCACAAATACAATAATACATTAATATTTCATTGTTAACTTTGGTCATTTCAGTCATTTACTGTATATAGACTGTAATGTGTTATAAAATACTTAAAAATGCAACTGTTTTAAAGAAAAATCTCTTTACTAGAAGTAACTGTTTACTATCCTTGTTAAACAAATAAGGAAATACATTTAAAGGTGTGTGTTTATATATGCTGTGAACCTTCAGCAATTTTGCTTGTATGCAGGAATCTGAATGTCATTGTTCCAAAGAGGCTTCGGTTGACTGGCCACTGACCTCTGCTGCCCCTGAACCACTAGCCACAGGTCAAACAAGTGACACAAGGGACTCATTAAGGTCAACTGAGGGCTAAAGATTATTATAGATTAGCAGAAACAAAATACTGTATTTACATGACTTATTGTTGAAAATTAAACTACATATTAGATGTGGGTTGTGCTTGCATTTTTGAAACTTGTATGTAAATACAAATACAAATGTTGTGTGAGATTTAAAAAATCAATTTAAAACGTTTAAACATTATCTTTTTACTTCATTCCCATTACTTTCTGATGCTAAACACCATTTTAATATAGCTGTACTATTCGTTAAAATTACATGGCTGTAAGATGAAACAAAGCCTTCCTCGTGTTAGATGTTGCCTATGCAGCAGACCTTTTAGTTCAAGGTCCGTTCACTCACGAAAAGCTTGACAGTACCTGCTGCTTTCACAAGGGGGCAGTCACTTCTGTTTAAATGTCCTATTTACAACATCCTCCTACCTTCAGTAATCTCGCATCTTAATTAGATTAAAACTCTCACTACAATCACCATTACCCTCAATTATTATCTTAACAATTATAACAACAATAGTACATTAGGAGCTCCTTCTTAAAACAGGATTCGTTTTCGTCACAAACATGGCTATTTGTTCATTATAGGAAATTATTTCCAGGTATCTTTAAATAAGCTTCCTTGTAAGCTTCCTAAATAAGATTTCCTCTAAATAAGCAGCGTCGGTAACTTTGATAATCGCAAACACTCTCTATCTTTTTTGGACAATAAAGATAAATTAGGTTATCCATTATTTTAAGTCCTCGTCATCTATTTGCCGCTCTGAGCTAACACAATGAAACTCTCATTATTTGGCACGGTTCAGTCATTACAAAGATACCTTTCGAGGAGATTCCCCCGTTCGTGCAGCAGGAACGACGACCCTCAGTAGAGTTGTTCGGTGGGCCTGGGATTGATAGAATGGATTGAGTGAATGGAGTCCTCTAAAGAAAAGAGCCTCTTTGGCTGTTTGTTTTGGAATTTGTCTCATTGTTCCAAGAGTGGCAACCAAACAAGGAAGCCCAATGTTCCATTTCATATTAACAACAGCACTCACATAGCACCGTCACATAGATGAGGCCTATTCACAATATACAATTTATTTTTTCTATTGCACAAGTCACATTTTCCACCACAACTTTATCCACCATAAGACTAACAAGAAAAAGGGTGTATTTAAACTTAAGAAATGTGACAAAACCCTGAAAGAATAAGAATACTGTTAATGTTAAAAAAGGATAGATCATGGTTTTCTTGACAATCATTTATTAAACAAACTGTAAAGTAATAAATAAAGATCATATGTTTTTAAAATACATTAAATTAAGACTAACAGATTTAGACTCACAATTTTTAAAACAACACCCCAGTTGTCCTCTACCGGAATATTGTGATGATTAATAAAATAAAATGTTTGTCAGTGTCTTAACAATTTACATGGATCAATTCTGAGGGTAATATACTGTTATTTGGCATTTTGGTTAGAAATGCTATTTAAAAATACATTAAAGGGGATTATATTTAGTACAATTAACAGTTTTAAAAACCTTGGTCACTTGTTTAGTTTTGTTTTTTGTGGGAAAGAATCAAAGTAAGGCAAAAGAACAAAACACTACAGGCTGGTATAAAACTAAAATGGCCCAGCTGAAGATTATTAAAGGTTGTGAACTGTTTCAGCTAAAATGAACACTTCTCTTCATCCATCAATCATCACAGCTTGATAATCAACAACAGAAAACAAATCGCAAATTATTCAGCCTTAAGAAAACCAAAATTCAACATCTTATTGCCCAGTAATATTTATGCTTGTGGCAGATGCTTTAGTCCAAAGTGAATTACAGTACATTTAATTTATATTTTGTTAACCTGTGTGTTCCCTGGGTACTGAACCCGCAACCTTTTGCGCTGCCAATGCAATGCTCTACCAAGTGAACTGCACAGTTACAAGTTTCGTTTGTAAGATGTTTTGTTTTTTGTAACGGACTTCCCTTCACACTATAAATTAACCTGTAACACCAACAAATCATACTTAAAATGATATTTGTTAAAAGCCAAAACTGTGTCATATTAAGCCATTGATCTGCAGTACTACAGCAGAATAACAAAGACTACAGAAAAAACCTGTATGTCTCAGACATGCCTCATGCTACATTTCTAACTGTAGGGGCAAAATCTCAAAGTTGTGGTGGACCCAATTAAAACACAGATTTTATTATTTTAATCAAGCACAATGTGTTGCTTTGTCTTGTATAGCCAGTGCTTTCACATGCACTTCTAATGGGCAATACACATACTGACAAAATGTATATTTTAAATGCACTGCAAGATAATTTGGATAAGCATCTGCTAATGCATAAATGTAATTCCAGCTTGTAAATGTGATTTCCAGCTTGAAGTACTGTATAACCCACTGGGGAGTACAAGCTTACTTGGCACATTTACACAAAATAAAATAAACCCAGTTATGTGATCTATTACAGAAAATCAATACACTCCATATAGAAACCAGAGAATGCTACCAGGATCTCTTTGATGTCACTGGACCTAAAATTCAAAGTGAAATATTTGACCGGTTAAATAACTGGGAAGGGTACCAGAAAAGCAGAGGCTTCAGACAGGAGTGAGCTTTTATGCTTCATCAAAATGCTCTTTTTAGATTTATACCCACCAGCAGCAGGGGTCACTTGGAGCCTGCAGGCACTGATATTGACACATGAATCGTCATTTACTCATACACACTGGTGCACACACACTTAAATTAGCTCTCAGTCTTTTACAGGCAAACTAAAGGTTCTCTGTGAGCGCTGGCTTCAGTCCATCTGAAACGGACAAATAAATACATCTTTAATACATACACTTCTTTGATCAATCCCCACGCTCTACTTTAGTTTGATTAAAACACTGTTTTCTCTTTATATGTTAGCAGTGAGATCTTCTCCTACAGCAGAGGTTCTGCTTTGGAGAAGCTAGAAAAAAAAGAAATTTAATAAAAAAAACCTAACTATTAAAACCCCTTTCTGTTGAAACTCACCTATCATCCATTCTGAACTCTGAAAAATAAAATACAGTATATCAAAGACCAAAAGTGATCCCTTTGCTCTTCCAGAGTTCTCTAAAACTTAAAGCCATTCAAACTTGTGCTAGTTCAAGGCCACCACCCCCTACGAAATCAGCATTAATTTTTGAGAACTCTTCCGGAGGCCATCCTCTATTCATTGTTATAGCTATCAGACTGGTTTGAAGCCTCAATAACTTCAATTTTCCTATTGTCGTTTTTGTATTTGTCAGGCTAAACCTGAATTTGTCCTCAAATAATTGAAAGTCTTTGGAGGAAGTCCATCAGAGAAGAACTCTGATATGGCTGCAGGAAGGGGAATGTTTCAGGGCCTTGTGCTGCGCCGTTCAGTCAAAGAAGGTCGACAACGCTATGCTGCCATCAGGTACTGGTGGTAGAAGAGGCCGAAGAGAGAGGTGGCAAACAGGCAGGCAGCAATCCACCAAGTGAAAAATGACAAGATCCCTCTAAAGAGCAAAGGGGTGAACACAGTCCTCAGCCCCCCAAGAGCAACCGATAATTGGGCCACAGTTTGAGAGGCCTGCATCTCTGCTTCTCCGACCTCTGCAGGGTTAGAGTCATCATTTGGTAGACAGGGCAAACTGTCTTCAGGGTAAACAACCCATGTGTACTCACCTAAAGGGTTAAGAGAAGCATTAAAAAGAAAAAAATTAAGAAAGCCTACAGAGACAACTGCAATGTAATGTTATTTATGTTATTTAGCATGAACAAAAGTTTAATACACTCACCCAAAGTCTTTAGCAGCAAAGTAGTATGCAATAGCATCACTAGAGGTGCAACGTACTGTAGCGCTACCACACACAGGTAGTAAAAGACCCGGGCGACCTGTGTGGCAAAACAAATTTGCAGTTAAAACATTTAGGCAAATTTACTTCAAAACAAGTAGCTTCACAGGAGATGAGCTCATCAAACAGACTTTCTGAAACCATCACTGGGAGCTTAAGTACAGAGGAAGGCTATGAGCATATGATTCTGCAGCAGATGTAAGACTAGACACCCCTGTGACTCTACAGCCATTTGCAAGTCTCACTTATGGCTTGGAACATCAAACGGCCTCTTTTCCTCAGCTCCAGCTGTGGAGTGCTGTGGGTTTTGATCCTTGCGCTCCACTAAACTCAAATAGCCTCCTCATTTTGGAGCTTTGAGGGCAACAATACCACATACTCCTTTTTCGTACCAACATATTTCCACCTTTGAGGAATGTGGTCGCAGTAATGTAGGCCCCTGGAGGCGACACCACAAGAGGGTCCCTGAGTGCATTTATTAAACAGTATCAAATGAGACATCACAAGAATGACCTTGGCACCATATTAAAGGCAGAATACTTAATGCGGTAATGATCATATCAGGCAAAATAAGATGGTGATGCATAGCAATAACTCAATTGCATGTCATTAGCATTACTTTGTCAGGAAAGATGTGGTTGTGCACTACCTTAGCAATATTTTAATGTGATGACCAGACAAAAAAAGCCAGTTTCCTTCTCTTTATCAGTTCAAACATTGCAAGAAAGTTAGTAATGGGCTACACACCATCTTTTGGAGGTCCACAGTACTAATTCGTCCTGCTTCCTTCTTCATCTGCTGGATGCCTTTCTGAGCCAGGTTGAGGTAGGCCTGGAGATGGTGTCGCATCATGGCTAGTCTCAACACGCACAGAAGTAAAATCACCCAAAGACGCAGCGTGTCATATGTCTTCTCAGACATTCTGAGATTAAGAATGAGAGACACACTTAATGAGGGTAAAGACAATTGAGACACTACAGACATGTTCTGCCTAGTTTGATAATAAAATGTTGTCTGTGAAATATTCTCTTTCCCCAAAATATGGTCTGTGTATAATGCTATTTAGACCAATAATGCTATTTGGTCTACATGCATCAGTATGATTTAAAATGCTTTGTCCAACGGAATGACATTGGTGTATTTAAGCTTGTCTAAAGAGCCCAAATACTGCATTTAATATCATGGTAAATCATTGTACAGATTTAATATTGTAAAACACTGTTAAAACAAACATAATGGTATGAGATTTAAGCAACATTTGAAACAAGTATTCACATGGTCCAAAACATGTTCACATAAATTAGTAATGAAAAACTCAATGTTAAAAAATAATTAAGGTATAGTGAATAATGAAATACTCACAAAGGCACATTATCTTTCCCGAATGTGGGATTTGTTATGTAATCCTTGGTTATGGGTTTCACCCACAGCAGTAACATGATTAAAGGAGACAAGAAGTTGATATGCAGCAAAGTCCTAAAGGGTAAACAGAAAAACAAATAAATCACTCCAAAGGTATTATCAGCAGGCTGGTAAACATCAACTATTATGATGTGCCATTACTTTAAATACACAATTTCCCCAGTGCTAGAAGCTTGGACAGATGTAATCCAGGCCTGAGAGAGGTCTAACTGTAAGATTTATAGTGTAACTGAAAAAGGTATGCAGAGTTGGCCACGCTGAAGTGGATTAGCTAGGTAAAGTGTGTGGTGCCTATCCCCTCTTTTGTAGCATAGCACCCTAGAGCCCAATGCAGACTGAAAATGGAGACCAGGTCCATCTGCTATAATACTTATCTGCTAACCCGCTGATGTCACATTCACCCACTAGCACTCTGCATAAATTCATTTAACACACTGTCATAGGGGCCTGTAGTTTTTCAATAAAAGCAACATAAGCTGAATTTAGTTTTAAAAGCAATATTTACTGTGTGACTTTGCAGTTGTTGAACGTGAGGGCATCAAGATGCATTTGGGCCAATCGCAGGCCAGGGAAGGTGAGGAAGGCTCCAATGAGAGAGCAGAGCAGAGCCAGCATAAGCTTAAAGGTCAGTTTGGATATAGGGCCCCTGTGGAGACAGAGGAAGAGAGCAAGGCCTGTTCACAGCAAGAATCACAAACCATCACATACACAGCTTAATCCAAACCCACAGAGACATGGTATACTGCATACACACACTCCCTTGGTAGTAACAAAGGTGACGGTGGTATATTGGCCAATACTACTCACTGGGACTCAAGGCCCTGGTTCTCCAGAAACTGCACAGCACTTTGGGTAAAATTAGCAAAACCTGTCAACAGAGAGAGAAAAAAAAAAAGAATGATTGGAACGCTTCTTAACACTGTAATCCATATTTTGTTTTAACAGTATTTAAATCTATTTCTTTACCTTTCTTTGATTCGCAATGGTCAAGTTTACAATAATGATTTTTAATTAAATCTATCTTAAATTATAAATGTCAGTTTGTCTTGTCTCAAACAGAGATTGAGATGGAAAAATTAAATGATTACAGCTTTAACCAACACAATAATAAAATCAATGCACAAATGAAATAATTGAGTGAGAAAACTGAGTTACTGACTAGTTTTAGGATTTATAGAAGTAAACCATCAACCATGATGTTGTGAGTGACAAACAAAATATAAACAATTTATTGGTTATGTTGAATAAACAATTTTAAATAAGGCAAAATACAGTTTTATGGTATGCAAACATTGAGTCCCAATGCACAAATCTCGTAACGCCACATATTTAATTATATAATGAGAAAGTCAACACATTTTCAATGACTTATGTACTAAAGACAAACCAGCATTCAAACAAAACAACTTTAAACAGTACCTGTCTCAAGGCCAAATTCCAGGTAGTTCTCTGTGACTATAAGAATAGCCATGGCTTTAACAAAGAAAAAGGCGGCAAACGTGATGCACAGGGAACGCTCGCCACCCTCCTCTAGTCTAAAATAGTGAGTCGTGAGGGAGAAAAGGATCTTCCTGAGAGAAACAGAAGCTAAGGAACATATTTACCAAAATAATTAACATATTTACCATGATACAATTAACCACACCACAAAACAGGTCAAAACAAGATTTTGCTGTCATGCATATGTCAGTAAAGCATTTCTGAATCACCTCCATTTAAGTAATTTTACAAAGAATTGAGCTCTTTTTCTTGTATCTAATACACCTTGCTTAGACACCATACTTAATATAACCTAAACTAAAACAAAGGCATATGGTTAATTCAATTCAGTGTTCTATGTGTCTGTCCAATTTGAATTAAATAGAAATAAACAGAATTAAATTAGACATTCTAAAACATTACCCTCAATTTTATGTTATATTACACAGTGCCAAAGACACATTTCCAAAGATAAAACAAAATTCAACCAATGAAGATGAAAAATGCCCAGCCATGCCTCTTTGTTATGTTGACTTGCATCGGTTATGCTGGTCTGGGGTCAATCATTCAACTTGTGGCTACATTGCACAGATACGACAGGCAAGCAGGCGGCTATCTGAGGAAATGTTTCAGTGACCATCACTTTGACAAGGCCATTTTCCCCACTACACTCACTACACTGATATCAGAAAAAAATGGCTCCTTCCTGTCCACATCCACCCATTTGCACACATATAGACCTATCATCATCGTCATCATCTTCATCACCCCCCAGCCTTCTTCCCTTCCTTCCTCTCCTTTTCCCAGGCAAATCAGTCTAGTGGGCCATGAAAATTGGGCATCCAATCTTCTGTGGCAGGCTGAGGTAGGTAAAGGGCAGTGCCGAGCAGAGGAAGATTGATCTTTGTGGACTGTGCCAGGGTTAATGTGTGTGATTTGGCAAGGCACTAGAAGGGGAAAGTAGCAAGTAGAAGGCAACAGGTGCAGCTTTCATCACTCACGGCTAGACTGGCCCTGTGAGACTGTGAAAATGGAGCTTCTCGACAATGGTTGTACAAAGGTTGTTTTAACATTTAGTGACTATGAAACTGTTATAAAATAAAATACTTAAAAAAACACACTCTAAAGAAATCAAATGATGAGATCATTAGCCAACAAAATCTAATGTTTCAAAGCAACCTGGCTTTGAAAGAACTTCGAAGCAAGAACTGCTATCGAGCAACAAAAAAAACACGACTCTTTTAATCACTTAAGGTCAGGAAGGATACATGACAAAGGCCAAGACCAGCAGGCTCCACACCACACTAATGTTCATCTCCTCACTGGGCTCAGCCACACAGAAGTACAGCTCAGTTATAAGATATACCACTGTGGCCGCAACCGTGAAGTCCACCAACCACTGGAATTCTGGGAAGTAATGGAGTGCTGAACAAAACAGGGCAGACACACAGAGGACCTTTAGGTAGCAGCCTGTCTGAGATGATGTTAGAAGTTTATGTGGTTCATTAGGTTTGGTATTATAAAAACAGCTGAATTACCAAGGGTGTCCACTTCTGCAATGCACTTTGTCTCCAGTTGAAGGTCAATGTCTTTGGGAATGGTCAACGGCTTGTTCTCTAAGTGCCCATTGTACTTTCTGAGAAGCAAGGTAAGAAAAGCATATAAAATTGTTTTTTAAAATGTCAACCAAGCTGAAACCACCTGAAAATTGCAAAAATAAAAACTGGGTGAAAACAAAAAACTGATGTTTTGTAATATTTGATATGTTGTATTTATGCATGTTGCATTTTATTTTAGTTTTAGTTTTGTTGAAAGCACATTGTTTCAAAAGCATTTAAAAAAAATTATTTAAAAAGATCAACATATAACACAGAAATGTAAAATGATTTAGAAAAAGACAGTATGATTTTCTATAAACCAGCCCACTGCAATTACACTGTTAGCAACCCAGCTATTACAGAATTCATTATCAAGTGACAGGACAGTAAGGTGCTCAACAGGACTTAACCTCTATGATGCTGTAAATTCTGTTTAATATGTGAACTAGATCCCAGTTCCACAAAAGGGTTGTTTCATTTATTTAGCAGCACTCATATACCTTTTACAGTATGTCATACTTGTAGCTGATGTTTTAAACTGGTGAAAGTTTTATACAGTTTTCACATTAACTCCTAGCTTACTATGTGCTTAAGAAAATGTGAAGCTAGAGTAATGACTTATGAGGAACTAATGATTATGTTAGTCATTTGAAAAATAAACAACACAAAATATTTTTTGTTATATAATTTGCAGATTACTCCTTATAATGATGTACAGTAATTGTTGAACTATACAGTTTAACTTTAACTATTTAACTATACAGAAAGTGTCATAATTTCTATTTCTATAATGATCTATTTCTAAAAATAGGTATGCTCTTTGCTCATTTAAACTGAAACTTTGGTGGTGGAAGTTCATTATCAATTATCTTTTTAATTATTTATCCATTTTTTCACACTTCTGAAGAGCTGATATCACCATGTGGGATCTCAACTATGTCCAAAGAACAGAAGATTTTTCTTAGACTAACCCCAGCTGTGGGATCTGTTTCTATTGGAAACAAAACACTGAAGTTTGCACATTTCACTGAGGATTAAAGGAGTCCTCTTTGCTATTGAGAAAGAGCTAAAGCCATACCATGTTCAAATCAAACACATTTTCACCCATCTCTAATGCTGTCTGCATGACAAAGAATGCCGAAATGAATGTTGGAGTCTGCTGGGAGCTGTGGGATATTGGAAAGGGGCACAGGTCTCAGAGTGAACTGGTCTAGTCTGCAAGCTTTCTGCCCCGTGGCTCCAAGGCAGCTGAACCTGAGATTCTTGGAGCTTTCCTCTAGGCCCGCTGTTGTTTACATAGGTCAGTGTGCACAATGGTATTCAGCATAAAAGCACTGTGGGCATCGTAGTTTCTCCACACTGGATTTCAGCATACCTGCCTGACAAAATGGCCCAAGAGCTCCCTGCAGAGCAAAAATGGGCTTTTGTCTGTGAACAGGAGCTAGGTATAATAGAACTGACGATCAAAACTAAGCTGCAAGACACAGGCTGGTCTACCTTTTCAGAGAGAATTAGCATTGTATGCATAATCCACAGCTTTCATCCACAGCAGAATATGAGCAACAAAGCCGCTTGATCTTTGTTGTAACCACAAATGTTCTTTAAATGTAAGTCAAAAATCATACAAGTCTAGAGAAGTGTCACAATGATGTCATGTTGTACCTGTCTTTTTTGTTCTTGCCTCCTTTTTGCTGTTTTCCTGCCAAAATCCTCAACTCATCATCTGTGGGGTGTTGGTACCAACGCAGACTAACAAAGACAAAGAGAAGCCATCTTATCATCTCTGCAAAAACAATAACTCTTGGAAACAAGTGTAACATACTCAAAAACAAATAATAAACATGTTGGTCAGCAACACTTCTAGTTGGAAGCAACATTTGATCCCAGAGTTTTTATATTTTTTACTACAAACAAATTACCTGGTTTCTAATTCAAAACTCAAAATTCTTTCCTTTAAACACACAGAATATTGAGATCTGAGTGCCACAGGACACAACTGAGTCTGCAGAGCTACTAATCTAACACTGAATGTAAAACAAGTTGTTAAAATTTGAACAAAAATGCTAAAGGGGCATCTTCAGTCATCACATGAATATTTAGATTATTTCTGACATGGCATTTTTGTTCTAATTAATTTTTACCCTGGTCAGAACTGTTGTTTTAAACTTTTGGCAGCAAACATGTATCCCCTTAACTTTTAGAGAACCACCCTGTCATACAGTCCTGCGAGGGCTGTGCCGCTTTCAGTTTTTCTTCGTGTTTACTTACTAATGAAAACTTAATAATGAAAGTCTTTTGGGAAAAACATCAAACCCTGCACTGAAGCCAAAGTTTTCCCAAACTATTTTTTACAGGCAAAAACAAGAACAGATGAATTATTGAGCACATTTGAAAAAGCTGTTTACTATAAACACATATGGTGCTAATTAAGAGGGAAACAAGCGTGCCTTATAGTTTCATTAGCGGTTCTCTTGGGTCATAGCACTTTTTGATGATACCCTTTGGTCTTACTGATGCACCATAATGATGCATTTTTGATGGGCTCTTAATATAAACAATAAAACATGGAATATGGATATATATATAAATATATAAAGTGGAGCAGATTCTGTGGGTTGTTAAGGCAGCCTTTTAAATTTTAGTTTGGCCATTGAGAGGGTTGTCAGAATGGCACAGTGGGCTGTACTTCCTCATTACCTGCCACTGCAGAGGAGCCATCGTGCAAAGGAATAGTGGGGTATGATCTTCTGAATCACGCTGGCCATTACCATGGTAACCACCAGCTGCACACTGATCACACCCTGAAGGGAAAGAGTGAAATATTAGAACACTTTCTGATCGCACCAGCAAGAACGTAGAAAGACATGTAGATGAGTATAAAGCTCAGTTTATACAATTACATTTTACAGGCATAAATCAAATCATAAATTGTAATTCAGACAAATGAGTAACTACTGTGATTGTAATTTAAACAAAAACGGACAAAATTTCAGGCAAAATGTGTAACTGTCAGCTGCAATGTAATTTATGCTGACAATGTGGCAAAATAAGCGTGACATAAATGCTTTTATTATTTAACTGTAAGAGGATTTTTATCAAAATCTGTTCTGTTATGCCGTAAATAGATTTCAAGTATAAAAATAAAAAAGCCATATTGTTTTCTGCAGAAAAATTGGAAAAATGGCTGAAAAACGTGTTGATTTTATCTATAACAAGAAGTCCAAAAAGTAAATTTGGCTCTCCAAAGGTAATAACCTCTGCATGATCCTGACTGTCCAGTCAAGCACCTACTCTGTAATTGCCTTAAAACTCCCAGCATCAAACTATCCCAGCTAGCGTGGGAGGACTGTTTGCATCAATGAGCAATCTCACCATCCACGCGTGTAGAGCACGATGTCCTGCCCCTATGTTGAGGATATTGTGACTCGAATTCAAATGATCACTGATCCGCACAAATTGCTGTGTGCCAAGCTAGCCATTTCAAAACTCACACAAAAGAAATTTACACTGCACCATGCCTGGCATGTCACTCATTGAATCACGAATTGTATTCTAGAGCATTTCATCCACATGACAGAAAAGCAGGAAATAATCTGAACATTCTTGTCTTCCTTGTTACTTTGATTTTTCGTGGTTGTGGACAAATGCAAAGGTTTTTTGTAACCAAACAAGTTTGTTTCTTGCTTTAAAGGTGCTTCTTGCCTTTTCTGGGTTCAGAAAACTTGTATAGTGCACTGGTTGTATGTATGGCAACATTTGATGGTATACAATACTGCCTGTGTCTACAATCTTGGTCCTGAAGATTTAACATTTTTCAAAGTTTAATTCCAAACCTAACCCACTTTGAGATAGTCTTACATACACATTTAAAAAAAAATAAGCATGAAAAACATTGCTTTATTACACTGTTTGGAAGAACACACTCCCTACAGCTAAAGTTAAAATAAATTGGACATTGATGTTTCTCAAGAGGAAATTCAGGTTTTTAATGCTAAAATATGCTCACTGTATCAGAAATAAACAGTCCACACAACAAGTTAAATAACTTACTAACTCTTTACAAATAGTCTTGATTTCTTCAGTCAAGTACCAACATATTTTATACTCTAGCATTAAAGTGCTCTAGTTAGAGAATCAATAGCTGTGATATTCAAGCACTTCATGCACTGTGTTTTACAATAAAACATTGTTCATAGCTTTCACTACATAGAGCTTCTTTGTACACTTTGTGTACTGCGTTGGTCAGGGGGACATGGTGGTTATGTTTTCACTTTACCTGCAATAGACAATTATTCCATTACCATGGTAACAACTTAAACAACAAAAAGTGTGGTTATAAATTCTTTACAATTTTTTACCTGCATTATTATTGGTTAGTTTTCCATTTTTGCTTCATACCTATAAGCAGCTAAATGCCAACACACAACTATGCCTATATCACTAATTCCCTGCTGTAAACACTGACACTGGGAACTGAGTAATTTATCCTTTTGATTCAGGACTTAGTATGAAGATTATAGAGGGACATGGCAAAAGTTTTGTAAAGGCAGAGAACTAGTAATATATTAATGTCCATCCAACAGTCACAAAATATTAATAGTATGGTTTCCAAGAAGTTACCTAGCAAACAGCCTGGCCCTTTTCCTTAAAATTGTGCCATGAAACATACAGGCCAACACCATGCTGGGCAATTTTGATCTGTCAGTGTAATGGCTCATGGAAGATCATAAGAGGTTGGGGCAGAAGAGGTAATGGAAGCAGCATGGGACACTTATCTGACTCTCTGGTAATGACCTGAACAGCACAGGTACCAAATGAACTCTAGGGGAGGCAACTGAAGATAGTCAACTAGCTAAGTGACCAAACGTGCTCACAAACTGAAATAAGACTGATCTAATAACATATGCCTGTGCTGACATGTCATCATTTGTGATTCTGTAATAAATGTAATTTTATAATTTGCTAAAGTGTTTTAATTAAATGAGGGTATAAAGATTAATAATGTTAACATTAGGTAAAACATCAATTAAACCACTGCACAGCCACATACATGACATAATCAAGCTATAGTGTAATAGTTTGCCTGCAGCGGTTCAAAACTAAAAGTCTATAATTAAATATTTATAAAGTTTGTATGGCAGAAGAGTGCTGGGGGTTAAAATGTATAGTCATAACTCAGGTCTTAAATTAAACTGTGACAGGCAGAGTTGAGGCTAGCAAAATGAAACTATAGCCTAACTTTTTCTTGTGTTGAAACTTGAGTTGATTGCTTTAACTCTTTAATTGCAAAATAATGCAACATCTCTGGTTATGGAGAAAAATGAGCTGGCAAGTTAATGGCAAATTTTCTAGCAAATTCTAGCTCATGCCCTTTCATGCTGTTATTCACTGGAGGACATTCTGAGGTCAAAGAAACTCAGTGGAGGTTATCTGCACCAGGTACGGCACAACCCCTACAATGAACATCATAATGTCAGCTTGTCTAACACCTATCAACACGGTGACATTACTAAAAACATCAAATTAACAAAAATGATCTTTAATTCTATTACAGAACACCACCTATACATATACAACCGTCGGATAAAATAATAAACTCAATTTTAATATGTAATGCTATTACACAGCTCACCACAGCCATCAGCATGACTGAAACATCTATTATCGTAAAAGGCAAATAAATAATAACCAGTCCCCTTATAAGTACTATCCACTGATGGAAACATATTTCAGTATTTGCGATCACATCAAATGAGACGACCTGGCCATTGCATTTCTCACCATATTGATGCTACAGTGCAGTGATAGATCTCAACGCCGGCTGACACTCTGAGCTCCCCGAGTCGGAAATCCAGCGGCACCGAGAACATAAGCCTGTCTTAAGGTGTTGATATTTAGGAGTACTGTGTTGACAAGTAAAATTAAGACCCGGTGCACGCCTAACTTAACATCTCCACTTATGATTTACCCGCAGATCTACTGTGTTTTCAACTGCAGTAGAGGTCAAGCTAAGACTCTCAGAACATAGCTGCCAGTAGCAGCCTGTAAAGCTAAACGACTGAAAAACGTTCTAACCTTAACTAGTACATGTAAATATTGTTTAATGTTAGTAAATTATAATAATATATATTTAAACTAGTGAATATTACAAATATTAGGTAAACTTGAAATGAAAAATATATGTACTGTTTTTATTTTTGAAACAGGCATAATTTTGGGCAACTTAAAGATCTTAAAGGACCCCTTCACCGGAAGCAGTGAATGAAGCACATGTGACGTTTTCCTACCGGTGTCGTTAACCCCTGCACCACGGTGAGCGCTGTGATGAATCAATTGTGTTGTTTTAGTTGTTAAGATGACTAAAGTAACAAAATAATTATATTCTTTGGAAGGTAAAAAAAAACACGCTGTAGACATCCGATATTCATGCACCCTAATGCCTGATGTCTGTGTCAATTATGACATTATCTCTGTCATGTCTACATGTCTACTGCTTTTATTTGTGTAATATTTAGATCTACATATTTAAGTTATAGAGATTTAATACATAGCAATTATTATATTGTATTATTCCTTTTGTGTTATTGATTGTGTAATCGAAGTTACTATTACTCTAAACTGTAGGAAATTACAATGATTAAAAAGTGAGATGTGTGTCCAGGATTTTGACTTGTAGTGTAAATAGCCGTTGTCCTCTTTGTCCCTGATACTGTTTACAGTAAACAAGTTTTCCCCTCCCTTGTTTATAAAAGACATTTGAGTGCATAGACAGAGGTTGTTTGTATAACAAGCCTATAATGGAATATAAACTGTCAAAAATATACATGATTGTTTAAATGCTTTCATAGTGAGCCTTTACTGTGCTGTGACTGATACCTCAGCTTTTTATCAAACTTCAGTTTTTTTCATCCCAGACAAAACCTGTAGCTTTTAAAACATAACTTTGCTTCTGATCATTATGGCAAATTACATCATGTTGTGAAGACAAAATTGACAAATGGTTCTGTTTATATTGCTAACTGTAAGTGATCCATCATCAATACATTATACAGTTTATAAATAATTACACATTGACCAGTTGGCCATCTTTTATATGTGTTTAAGGTCTCTACACAGCTAGACATTACACAGATCAAGCAAATATTTTTTTGCCTATGGACAAAATCTGCCCTTGTGTAAATTTTTAAAAAGCTTCAAAAATTATTTGCTAAAGACTCCTAGCAGCAAACCATTTTTTTTAAAACTCCAGATTAATTTGCATTAATTAGTTTGTTAAGTGACACATTTCATGTTTAAAACTATGTACATTTATATTCTTAATTTACAACATGTCTTAGTGTACACATCTCTGCTACCTTCTGTGTATCACTTTTCATGTTTAATTAAATAGAGATCAGAGTGGATTGGAGGCATAATTTATTTAAGGAGTTGTGTGTCTGTGTGTGTGTGTTATTTCAGTTACATCTATAAAGGACCCGCCTCTTGGAGCAAGATCTGCCTCTTTATCTTTAGCACAGCCACACTGCTGTCAACACCACGACACAGCAGAAATATGTTGTTCTTTTTTGAGTCAGTGTCATTTTTTCCATTAAAAATTTCCTTTGTTTATATAATGTAAACAATATTCCGTACAAACATATATGGACTTTTCAGATATATTTATGTTATGTTATGCATACAAAGCAAGGCGTTTCTAAGTATATATTCAGTGTCCATTCATTGGTAGAAATCAGATAACTGTACTACATCATTGTATTAGTTGGAATCACAAGTAATGTTAGTAAATGAACTTTTTTCTGCTTTTATTGTTTGTACAGTGTGGTGGTGAATTGCCTTCATTACTATCCCTGCTGCATGTTTTATTTTTGGATGGAACCATATCTGGGTCACAGGAGATCACAGTCAACTTTCACAGGCATTTCTGCTTTTCATCCCAGCATTCTCCTTGGTGTCTGTTCCCTTAGTTCCAAATCCCTTGCTTTGCAATATAAATACAATATGAATATACTACAGCCCAGCATCTGTATATTCAATCAAACACACTTGTTTCTGAATGGCACTTTTTGAATGGTTATTTTTGTATGATAATTTCTATGTTGAAAATTTGGAAATAGCAAGAATTGTATTCAGTTTCTTTTATTAATTAAACATGATTTAAAATGTGTGCCAGGGCCCGCAGTTACTCAAGCCTTAGGAAACAGTAAGAAACAATTCTGATACAGTATTCTGATACTGAGCACAGGTGAATGCAGTCTTTGTTATATATATCAGTGTAATCTATGTATTTTAAACAAACAATTAAGCAGAAACCTATTTATTTACAAAATATAGTACTATATATAGTATATATATAGTATATATATATATATATATTTGACTATTCATTTAAGATATACATGTTTTAATGTTTGTGTTGTATTATTATTTTATTCTGAGGACACAATATGTGAGACAATGTGTGTTTTATGCATTAAATATTTTCTCTTGTTTGAAGCAATGCAAGTGTGGCATTTATATTATGATATCCAGTCCACTTAGAAGTATTATACACTCCCTATCAAATGTCATACAATTTTTCTAGAGATAATGTTATTTAAAGGAATTACACTGGTGGTGTTTTTGTTGCATATACACTTCACTCAATGTAAATGTCATCTCAGCACATTGTTGACATTAGGCCCTGGTCACATGCCCCAAACATCCTTTACACAGCGAAAAATAGAAAACAGTGAAAATAAATATATGCTCCTTGTACATTTCTTTAGTTAAACCACAGGAAAAGACGGAATATTGTGGCTTTAGGCATGTTCTTAGAAAAGCACATTACATTCTCAATATATCATCTTGCAAACTGTAATGCTGCATGTATTTCTGGGGCAAACTCACAGGCAACAGGATTCTTGGCTATAGAAAGTGTGTCTTTCTTTACCTTTAGTGTCTTCTAATTGAGGCTTTTTCAACAGACGGTAAGCAGCTTTGAAAGAGGGGTGGACCATCTCTGAGAGGCTCGCTTTGTGGGCCCATTGGGTCAGATAGATCCCCTGCTGTGAACTCCCACACCTTACAATCCACCTCACCCTACTGGTACCCACTCTGTTGTCTCAGAGAAGTGTCTACGTAATGGCTAGAGCCCCTAAGCCCATGGCTGCTTGGCCGAACTCGTAATAGATCTCTTTATTTCAAGTAGTAATGATGAACTAAGGCATGCAATATGCCAAAAATATTGTTTTTTAAACATTTTAAATGACCCACAAATGCCATTTTTAGAAATTAAGTCCAGTTGTCACAGGAAGACATTCTTACCAAAATGGCCTGCTGTGGGTATTATGTCTATGCTAAAGGCATTAGTTTGAATAGAATCTGCCACAGCTCTGCATGGCAAGTGCAATCCAGAGATGTGATAATTAAAATAGAGGGGAGGGCGGGCTCTCGAGTAAAGAGACAGCGAGAGAGAGGAGAAAGAGAGAGTTCTTTTTATCAAGTAATTAGTCCAGGCTTTCATATGGAGCCTTATTATTTTGTATTGCGTTGATTATGGACATAAAAGGAATCACGGACAAGCGCACCTGATGTGGCACAGCATAAAAACAGTAAGATCATGGGAATGAAAGCCGTCGGGACACAATATATTTATTTGCCGTTATTTGCATGTCCTAATGGTTCCGCCCTTCTGTCTAGCTTGCATTATGTATGTCTGCTATAGACTAGTCAGGTTCGCCTTAAAATAAACATTGGCTATTATTTTATGCCACTGTTTTCACGAAACCATATAATATCCACTGCCATTCATAATAAATAGTTTAATTTAGCTGCTGCGGGTTGTTTCGTGTCTTTTAAAGCCATTGGTTTTAATAAATGCGATCTGTCTCTACGGGCCCAACGTTTTTCTATTTGAACTCCTTTTATGTACTTATCTTTTTATCTGTTACTTACTGTATTGATTAATAAATGCCGTTTTTGTCAGATTTTATTCAGTCTTTTTTTTACAACTAAACAATTGTGCACTTTCATCCTTGAATATGGACCTTACAGATTGCATTGTATTGTCAGATCGCATCTTTTGTAGCCCAAATATAAAATTGTTTAAAAGTCTATAGAAAGAGTTTCTGAACTGAAGTCTGTCAAACAACACGTGTTGTGGGTATAAATAGCTTGGCCTTTGGGCAAGGGGTATTTGACCAGTATTTGACCTTGACCTTTAGGCGTGTTATCTGCTGACCTCTTCTTGTTAAAGTCATATTGATTAGGCTACTCATCCCCAGAGACCTGAGCTAATTGACCGCTCATATCACTCCTTTTATATGGCTACTTGTTTTTTTAATAGAGTCTTTGTGACGTGTGTACATTTGAAGTGCTTTGTGTAAGTATACGTTCATTCATCTGCATATTTCCTGTAATGTTGACAACATAAAAGAACATGATATTAATACAAAAACAACACCCTTACACCCTGGTCATTTTACAATATTTACTATTTTTATAGCGAATCTTTATATGTTTTTTTAACTGTAAATTTAGAAAAAATATTTTATGTTTACAATATATTCTGGATTTACACTACAAAAGCGTCATGACTTATTTACTGATAAATATTTTTAATAAATTAGTTTATGTAATATAGTTTTTAGCTGCTAGTTAACAAACAGTTCTAATAGTTGTACATTACAGTCATTATAATTAGCATACCACAACACTTTAAATTAGTTAGTTGAAATAATTACCCTAATTGTGTTTCATAACCTGGAATTCATTATTTTAGCTGAAAGTAACAGCATACCTACTCAGCAGTCCAGCAGACCTCTCAAATGCTCCTCTGTAAATGAAGAGGCCTGGAGCTTTGACCACGCAATGCAATGGCACACCCATGAACAACAACTCACTGGAGAAGTTCTCAAGAAATAGTTTCTGTCTGGCCATGGAGTGGGGGCTGGAGTGTTAGCATAACAAAGGCTCTAGAGCATGTGAACTTGAGGAACCTTTCGACCCTGAAGCTCAAGGTATGAATGGTGCTAGGGCCTCTTCATAGAGCTCCTCCGCCACTCTACTATTTGTGGCTAAATTGTTAATCAGGGTAATTTAATAAACTTTTCAATATGCACCCATCTCTCATCAGGAGAGGCATTCACTGCCCCTGGTCCTCTTTCACACACACAGGCACACAAAAAGCTTGCTCTAAGTTTTTAGGTGGTTTATATAGGCAGCTGTTGCTCATAGTTCTGTAGGCAAATGAATGTGCGCTTGGTGCCGTGTAGTGCCCTTGTACATCAATCATAATAATAATAATAATCAATCATGTATGGTAATTATGGGAAATTAATCAGGAATAGCACAATGCATTTTATTTTGTTGCTACTTAAGCTTAGAAAATACATTTGAATGACACATTGTTTACTCATATTCTCTATATATCTCTCACATTCATTTTTTCTATCTCTAATAAAAATGTTGCATTCATTCTTTCCAAACAAATTAATGCAGGTCCAACATCTATTTTTTCATTGGCAATGTCGCTGACTCTATTAAGCTAGCTGTATGAATGTCCTCTAAATTTATCTCATTTTGTAAATTTGTATTTTTTTTTGCATTGACACATTTGGAGGTCCTTAACAATATGATACATTAAATGAGAGTGATGTCATCATGAGCATCACAGAGGTATGTTTGTCATGGCAGGGTGATGTTATGTGATGGTGTTCTTTGATGACTCAGAGTTTAGGCTGCATTATATGAGATCCAGGTCTGTCTCTAGACCCCATAAATTCAAATCTAGTAGTGTATGACTCATACTTCCAAACGAATCAGGTTAAGTTGTACATGTGAGGTTATGCGTGGAGCATAGCATTGTTCCTTGGACAACATTGACAGGTAAAGACTACATGCAAGTGGAGACCTCTAGGGTTCAGTCTGTCAGCCCTTAATCTAGAGATACAACACCACATTAAGAAGTATAAACATATAACATTTTTAGCAAAGTAAGTTGAACAATAAACAAATTAATAAAATGAAATATATATATCATATGATAATAAATCTAAATTGAACTGATTTGTTTTTAATCTGCCTTTTGGTATAATGTTTGACATTTACAGATTTTTTATTTAATAACATTGACCCTGTTTTACCAGTCCTGCATTGAGAAGGTTAGAACCGCCCACATTATTAACATATGGACACAGAGATACAGAAATAAATAAATGTGGAATAAATATGTAGAAATGCAAAGTTGATTCTTTGACAAAACATTTATGTATTATTATTATTTATGCATTTATGTATTTATATAGTTATCTATTTCTGCATTTATCCATGTTTTTTTTTTATTTATACTTATGTCACTTTTTGTCCTCATAACTTTCCAAAAAATTGCTGTAAGATCAGAATATTGTAGCATAAAATTGAAATTTATTCCAACCCAGAAAGCAATGTCTTTATGAGTTTAGGGCTTTTAAATCTCTTGTTAATAGTGGTTCAAGGTTTGTGAAACGCAGCCTTTTTTTCTGTTATATCTCTCCATAAGGTAGAAGGCAGTCCATATTTGAACAATGCTTTAGGCATGGAGAGGATGAAGGGTTTTGTTATGAACACGCACATGCAGACAGATATTCCCATGTTCTCAGGGTAATTTGCATTTGAGTTAGCCATGGCAAGGCCTCTCTCACACATATGAATACAAGCATAGTGAAGCAGGACTGGCGGAGACCACTCCCTCATGGTTAATACAATAAGGATGTCCTGTGTGTAATCTGTAGGTGTCTGTCTTAAAATTCACAGTCACTTAAAAACATTGTCTGGTCTAGTCTACCAGAAACGTAGTGAAGCACAATTGTTTTTTTAAATTAGTGTTTTGCTTTTTTTAAGCTTTCCAAAAAATTGCCACTAAAATTGCAACTGCATCAACTTTCATTATTCACTATTATTTCTATAATAATAATAATAAAGTGAAATGTCCCACATGGTCAAAAACATTGTTGTCCCTGTTAGTGTATGCTCCATTTGTTTTGTGAAACACACGTCTGAAGTTCAAGTTGAAGGCTCTAGTGAGTTCAGCAGATGACATTTGGTGTCTGACTAGGCAAGCAGTGAGAATATAGAAACAAATGAATGATGTGTCTCTAAGGACCTCCACGGAGCTATGAGCGCTGGGTGAGGGGACTTAGTTTAGACCAAACCTCCTTTGTGAGTCCCCAGTGATCCCCATGTTCTGTCTGAAAGAAAGATCTTGACCCTGAGACATGGGCTGCAGTAAAAGAGCCACAAAATTGGTGGTTTTATTTATTTGTGGAACTCAAAACCCGAACATTACAATAGAAAGGTCTTATAAGGTATTTTTTAAATGTATAAAATTGTCTCAAAATCATAAAATTAAAATGTGAGATATTATTTAATTTTTGCATATTAATGCTTGCAACTCATGATTTGAATTTAATAGCCGTCAGACCAGACAGCAATAATCTGCAGTCTAGCTGACTGGTTGATCTATAGTGTTACAAAGCTATAGCATAATTAAAGAAGCACACTCATGGCTGGGGGTGGTTTTGACTCAACAAAGGTTTTAAGATCCATGGTTGTTGCCAGAGTTATACCAGGACAGCAATTATACACATACTGAAATATGAATCATAGTTTTTAATGACAGAGATTATAAGCTTAGTAGGAAATTGGACATTCTGATTTATACAAGGCTAGTTAACCAAACTCATGTATGTCAGACTCATGTATGTATTTTTTGCAGAAGATTAAAAAAACATTGATTAAGTTATAAATTATTTCTTTATTGTTACCATGACTGAATTTTCTTTTGTAGGTTTTTAATCAATTTTTTTGAAAACAGTTATTAAATAACAGATTTGAAAAATAGTTTTGCTGCTTTTTTAGTTGCTATTTAAATAGATCACTATAATATGAGTGTTTAGTCTAAAAAATTATTTCTATTCTCTGTAACAATCTCGAAAGATGTCCAGCTGAAATTATGTTTATATTAATAAAAAATAAATAAACGTATTTGCCCACTATTTCTGCCTCTCATTATCCCCAGTTTAGACCCATGAAACAATGATGGTTTTGACTTTTGGTTGTGGATCGGCTGAAAAGCAAAAAGCACTTGAATTGTTTAAACTGCACTGCCTGTAGGCATGCTGGGAGAAGAAAGGCGGCCTGGAGCAGTTAGATAACCCTGTGAGATATAGATTCTAATGGAGGAAAGTAGGAGATGCTCAGAGACTTTCAACTATATAAAAATATCAAAAACAATCTATCAGTTTCTGTGAGTTATTAATAAACACTTAAACCTGAACCATTTTCTGTAATTTCTCACTATGTTTTGTCATGTTTTTATATATTATTTTAGAAATTACAATCAATGCCGCCTTACCATGCATTACTGTTTTACAAATCTGAAATATTTGACTCATGTATGGTGGAATGATATCCGAAACTTGTTTGATAACCATTATTTTTAAAACTGCTAGCATTGTTCTTAATTGGTCCCAACCCAAACATGGGTTCCAGGTCTACTCTGGGTGACCGCAGGATAAACAAGATGATAAATGTAAATAAAATCAAATAAAATGCAACTAACCACATAGTCATGTTTTTTTTATATATTTTTAAATTTTTGTTTGTCAACTTTTAAAAAAGGGGTGAAAATGTTTTCAGTATCTTTGTTGTTGTCATTAAATGCAGTGCTTCCAATCAAATGCTACAGGCTACAGAATGTTGGTGAAAATTTACCTGTGACTATGAAATTTGTCTAATATGAATATAATATTTGACCTAGGCTATTTCCTGGCTATTATAAACTGGCTATTTCCTATGCAAACTTTTCTATTTGAGACGTGTTTTGCATGCTTGCTACAGTTTATAGTAGACCGTATCTGTGTTTCACTTGTCACATTCCACATAAAGACAACTGTGAATTGAGTGAACCAGAAATAAATCACAGGAAACAAAGTGCTTCAGCCAACCAGTTATTGAACAATATAAACATTTAATTGTTACACCAACAGGTACTGGTTTTGTTACAAATCAACAATGTAACAATGTCAGTGAAATGATCAGTGAAATGAAATGGTAAACAGTGATACTGACCTTGTATCACTGTATATACACTTCAAATCAATTACAATACTTCAAAATGCATTTGGGGTATATGTGTTGGTGCTTGTGTACACAAATGGACACACAAAATGCTGTATTAAATCACTGATCTTGATTCATTAAATACAAGAAATGTCTGCATAGATGTTTGTTCGTAAACCATTGTTCTTTAATTTGCTGTAATGAATTCAATGTGAAAATGTATTGCATTGCAAAAGTTGCATGCATTTTCCAAACAATTTATAAAAATGTTGCAAAAATGTATTCTGCTCATGTTTCATGAATAGAACCTATTGTGTTTAGATTTCATATTTTCTAAAAAATGGGAAGTGCTGAGTGTTACATTCGCAAAAGCATTAGTTTGGCCTACTACAGTATTACTTGTCATTCTCAGTTTAAAAAGAGAGAGAAACCTCACAGGCCACTGCAACCCATCTGTGAAAATCAGTGCCGCATGTGTTCTGTCACAGGGGCCTCTTGCACAGGTAGATCTGTGCTTTGGAGGACATCACCTAGCATGCTTGGGAATTCTGACTGGCAGACAGACACTCTGGGAATATGTCACACAGTTCTCTCTTTAAAAGTTCTCTTTGTGCTATTCAGCTCGGCTCTATGCAAGTACATATACGCAAACACACACACGCAGGCACGCATACTGTGGCATATGCTCTGCTTTTCAGATGTATCCCTCTATTTGTCTGTGGAGGAATCCAAAAGAAGCTCCTTTTACAATGCAGAGGGCTCTCATCTCCTTTAGCATGAAAGTGTGGAAAGTTTGGAAAGGAAGTGTTTGGTATCTCGCCATCCATGGGGAGTGCGTAGTGTATCGCGCCTTGGAGGCTTTCTCGCTCCTTTCCGTCTCTACCTTCTTACCAATACGAAAAAGATAACACAAAGACCTGCTATCGGGAGATAAAGGTGAAATACTGCACAGTACTTTCCTCTTTCTTACAGAAAAAAGAGAGACCAAGTCCTGGAGTAGGTAATTGAGTTTTTAAAGTTAGATACTTCTGCCTGACCCCACCAAGGTCACTTGGCCTAAGCTCTCTTGGTTGTTTTCTTTTCTCTAAATTTCAAATGTCAAGTAAAAGTATATTGCGTTTCATTGTTTGCTACTGATTTAGGATCATTCGTAAGTGATTCCAAAGCAAAGCTTGCGGGCTTTTTGCGGTTCTACACGTTTTCAGACAATTCAATTTTGCCAAAAGAGTTTTGGCAGGCAGCGTCATTGTTCTGGGAAGATCTGCTCCAAAACTATGTTTCATAACTGAAGAATGGAACATCAGTCTTGATAGATTTACAATGGACATCAATCAGTCAATATGCCTAATCGAATTTTGCTTCTGCCTGTCATTTCAAATTCTTTATTATTTTCAATCTGTGGATTATAGATTATGAGTCTGAGATCATTAATCTGAAGGTTTGGACTAAAACAACTGAGATTTATAAAGTGAATTCACGTGTTCATCAGATGTCAGAGAGAGTGTTTGTGCCACTAAATGAAACATATGCTGGTCTATAGAAATGGAACAGCACGGCTACAGAAGAAACTGTGTGTAATTTCAGTTTTAGATCCTAGAAATATGCACACACAATTACACATAAAAGGAGAAATTCATATTAAGAATAAATTATATTTGTTACTGTTGATTATTTGCATGTGCCTTGTGCATTATTTTAATACCCTTTTATTACAGAAATGATGTGAATCAAGTAACACCACAAGCATTTGCAAAAATTGTGTGGGAATGTGCTGTGCTTATTTTTTAATCTCATGGTCAGTTCTAAGCACTAGATTGTGTATAATGCAGTAGATTACCGCTCTCTGGTGTACTTGCCGTGGCTATACATCCACAGCACACTGATTCAGGCACCTGAACAGGAAATATATGCCCAGTTCTACAATTCATTTGATGAATGATTCATAGAAAATGTATACAAACATTTCTGTAAAATAACATTTACATTTAGGCTTTTAGCAGATGATTTTATCCAGGGTGAGAAAAACAAAGAAGCAGTAAATCGTAAGGAGGCAATAACATTGACTGTATACAGTTACAATTAAAATTAAATTAAAATACCATTTACTGCCAGGTTTCCAGGTTTAGTCTGACCATGTTAATAGTTCTGAGCTTTAATAACACTGTCTATAATGAGCCTTTTCTAATCATAAAGGAGGCCCTAAATAAACAATGTCTTAATTTGATATTTCAGCACACTAGGTCTCTGCTGCTTAGTGAACTTAGTGAATAATGCATTTTTTATATTATGTTGAATCTTTCTTCTCTTCATTGATGCTTCGCTTTATTTGGGGTTTGGTCATAACAACAAAACACATCTCTGGTCTGGATACAGGCAACACCTGGTCATAACAGAGTTACATGACATTGTAATCAACATACCCAGAGACACAATGCCTTGCTTTGTGTTCAGGTGTTCTGGCTGACCCCAGTGTGATCAATTCTTTGTGAGACATGCAGAAAAAGGTGAATATATGAACTTTCATTGTCAGACAAAAGTACCTTTGTTTGTGTATCTTTGACCATTTCCTGATGCAATTCACAGAAAATACAGCATAGCAGAGATTCTGCAAATGGGAAGCCTGAGATTGGAGAGATGTACTGTTCATTTGATTTGTTTCACCTTATATATGTTATTTGAGGTCTAAACTGTTTAAAGAGCAAAAAGTGGAATGTAAGAGCTACTCTGCATTATGCATGTAAAATAATTATATCCGTATCAGTCAAATCTAAGCACTGACATAAAGACTAGACATTATTGTTCTTTCATATTGTGTTCGCGTGTGGAATATTTGAACAACGACAAGTCAGGGAAAACTTAAATCTGAGAGAGAAAAGAAAGGATAATTGTACATTATATTCCTAGAAATATTGTGGAGGTGACATGTTCAGACTGAAGCAATAATTCTCTATGCAGCAGCCCCCTAGTGGGGTACTGATTCAACAACGTCAACCCTCTCAATGGATCTGAGACTGATCATTTTAATACCCAGGATATTAAATATTTCATCACCCACAGTTCAGCAAATAAATCACAAGACCTGTTCCGTTTTTAGAAAAATACACAATTTATTGAATGAATAAAATCTTAAGTGCAATCATGTTGAGAAAAGTTGGCTCCAATAGCAATTTCGTCATAAAATAAAGCACTCCACACAACCCAAAGTTCAAGGGTTATACAAGCCACTTATATGTTGCTTCTCTGTCACGCTAAAGAAACTGTTGTGCACTGTTAGTGGTCATCTTCACGTGTTGGCAAAGCTGTATGAAATAAGCAACTCTTCCAGTTCTTGACCTTTTGTCTTCTGGTGCTGGACACTAATGAGTGGATTTGTGTTGCAGAAGTCTGGCAACCTGCAGGGGAGAAAAGAATCCTTTAATGAAACGAATTGCAATTTATAGTGTGTCAACATACATTCACACCTAGTCAATGCATGTGCTTATGTAAACGTAACTTGGATAAAAATGTCTGTCAAATACATAAATACAGATGTATTTTATCATTGAATAATGCTTACTTAAGAATAAACAGTGATAATAAATATAAAATAATAATAACATGTAACTTAATAAAAATAACTTCACAGCCCTTTTTCAAAGTACTGTTACATTCGGTATCACCAAAACCCTGCTCTGGGTTTGTCATCTTGTAGTAGACTACTTTTTAAGTTTTTATAATAGTATTTTATGTTGTGCCATCTTTTATACCATTAGTGGTCCTTAGGGAGTTTTTTAGCATAAAACTGCTCTTAAAATAAGAAGTAGAAGGTAAATTTCAGAAGGTTTATTTACACTTCAGTCTGGTTTTTAAGTGATTTGACACAAAGCACTAATTCTTATGATTCCGACTCTCCATGGTCACTTAATTTATCATGAAATTGAAAAATAGAAAGTACTTGGGCCTAAACCACTACAAAGTTTTCAAGTTTCTTTCCTCCAAGTGATTCTGAAATTCTGATATTAAGAAACCTGTTTTTAAGTATGTTTATTGTGTGCAAGTTTACTGCAATAAAAAACAACTCAAGGCATGCACATGTGTATTGTATTTGTATTATATCATAACTAGAATCACTGAAATCTATAGCTTTGAGATCAGGCTCCTGAAATATCATCTTAAATTTGTAAGAAGTCAATATGATTCTTCTCATACTCACAATTCTTCCCATTGACCTGGACTTTGACTTATGAACAGGCTATTCTTCAACAAAAGGAAACTGAACCCTGCATCATTATGATTCAGATGAATCACTTATACTAAACCATTATCACTAACAATTTGAGACTCTTGTACTTAAATAACAAAAAGATCACCACGTTCTCGAAAATCGTGATGTACTCTCCACTAACAAAGAGACAAACAATAATGGCTGACAAGTGTCTGACATGTTCTTTTCCTCACCTTTGTTACTCCTCATCTTCTCATATGGTTTTTGTTTATACCTTTCCTTATAACCTGATAAGATTGTTTTTTTATTATTGTGAAGAACATAAACCTGGGAAGGTCTGTTTTTCAGCCTCACCTCATTATTTCGTGTTTGCGGTTGGGCAAGAGAATAACTTATCCGGTTCTGCCTCCCCAGTCTTTCCTCTCTTCTGCTATTATAATATTATATTTCCTAAAACTTAAGAAGACTATGACAAGCATGGGATTTTACACAGAGGAGGCCTTTGTATTGACCCGTATGGCAATACATAGCATTAGCAGAACTATGCTAGTCATTTTCTAGGCAAGTGTGGCATCACAAACAATACTTGAGGTAATGCCAATACATTCTTCAGCAGCTTGTTACGTTATGGGATGCAAAATAAATACATAATAACCAAGACAAAAAACAAAACACATAGCTGAAGCAGCAAAAACACTTCAGCTCAGAGAAATAAATATTGCACAAGAATAAACACTTGCTACAGCTGCAACATGTTCATATTATTATATTATGTTGTCATGTCTTTTATTTTGAAATTGTGTTTTACTAATTCATGTCATGGTCTTTGTAGTTCCCTTACGTTTCGTGCTTTGATCGGTTTATTGTCTGATTGTGTTATTGTTTATGTCTATTTTGGACTTATTAAACACTACTGATCTGCATTTAGATCCTGCCCCTCATTTGTTCATTTAATTCACTTGTTTCAGACAACAGCTCAATGTCTCAACATTGAAAACACACACCTTTGAAGTGTAGTACAAGATCAGCAAAGAGGTGTTTTTCAGCAACACTTTGCTTTTACTGACTCTGCAGAATTCATTACTCTATCTCTGTCAGGTTCTTCAGCTCCACATTATTTCTCTGAGAAATGAAAGAGGTGCTTGATCTCTTTCCCAAACAATTTGGCTTAACATGGAGCACACTGCACTCAGTTGCCCAATAACTGCTTCCACTTGATCCACCCACTCCACTAAACACTGAATAAAAGGTGTGTCAGCCAAGAACTCTATAAACTTAAATATCGATTTAGGTGTCTGTGTCTGTTACATACGTTTAAAAATTAGGTCAACAAGTAGAATAAAATTCCACCAAAGGGTATAGTGCCTGCAATGATTATGTCATTATTATGCTGCTCTTTGTAATACTCCATACTGATTGGTCAGTCGCTTTATGATCTAGTGATGTATCCAGTGATCTGATATTCATCAAGTACAATGACACATCTGAGAAATAGGTGTCAGGCTGCTTCATTGGTGCTACAACCTATTGGCCATGCAGATAAGTGTCTCTACAGCCTCAGGGAGATCAGACTTTTCTGCCTAAGCACGTATCACAGCTCCTAGTCTAAGCTCTTGTCATTGAAAGACTGGGCTACTGCAATGTCCTGCTGGCTGGTCTTCTGGCCAAACCCATACAAATGATCCAAAATGCAGCAGCATGTCACTCCCCTCCTGATCTTAGTCCACTGATTACCTGTTCGTATCAAATTTAAATCTCTGACCCTGGCATTCAGGTCAGTCACCGAAATTTCACTCCTCTACCACAATTCACTCCTTCAGATACATCCCCTCCCAACCAACTACATTCTAAAAATGCCTGATGTTTCCCTGACACTGAGCTACCACATTGCTCTTTAAGACATTCATGTATTTGCATCACAACCTTCAAAAACCTGACTAAAACATGTTCCACAAACATCTGACTAATCCCTATTACTTTACACCCTAATGATGTTAACCTTTTTCAGCATTGCTTAAAAATACAGTTTATTTTGTCCCTAGTATCAGAACTATTTCTAGTTTTATATACTAGGCTTTTTGGTCTTACGGCAAAATGTTCTAATGATAGTTTGTTAAAATGTAGGTGCAACATTACTTATAGTCAATGTCTTGATGTGACAATCAAAATAAAGCGTAGCCCTGAACCAAATAATAATATAATAAATAATAAAATGTATATTAATACATTAATAATTAATACATTAACAAAAATATTAAAATATTTTCAATTTTGTGTTTTATTATTTATGTTGATCTTACGTAGGTTAGATCATGTTTAGATCATGTCTGATCACCTGTCATAACCACAAGCTTTTTGAGATATGCTACAATACTACAATATGCTTTACAGTGTATGTGAATGTGAATCAATTTACCAGAGTAGTTGCCAAGAGTATTTTTTTCTTTAATTTTTTCCTACTAACTTAAGCTGTTGAGTTGAGTCTTTATCCCTCAATCATGGCCTGTTAACCCCAAATGCGACCCCTTGTTTTATGTGACATAAATAACATAACACTCTACTAACCTTCCTTTCCCACAAGAGAGAGTAGTTCACCTTCCTTATTTCTAAGAAGAAAGAAGAAACAATAATTAGTGTCGTGTGAATTCACAGCTTCTATACGTCAAGTTAAAGCTGTCAAAGTCTTTCTGCGTTTTTATGACCTGAGGTAAATGACATGACCTACTTCTTCCTCCACAAACAGTTCTTTTGTTGATGTAGATAAAAGCAGCTCCTCGCCACATATCTGACAATATATAAGTAAAGCACATTCCAGTGCACAGTCTCACCCCCCACCCAACAGAGGAACACTAAAAGAGTTTCAGCTATTATAAATAATTTACAGAATTTTTTATTCGCCCTTTAACCCCTCTGCAAAAGCACATTTGGCTTGGGTTAAAAATATGCCCCACAAATCCGTTTGGTACATGTGTGTGCGCAAGAAGCATGGCTTAACCTTATCTTATCAAGTTAAGCTTTAAAAATTCCCAAAATAAACATGTTAATAAAAAGTACAATTTGCACCATTCTCTATATTAAAATAAATGGGACTTTAAGGCTCAAAGAAAAACACAAAACACCATAAATGTTGTCAATATGACTCATGCACTATATTAACAAACTTTTTGTAAAATTTTTGTAAATAACCACTTTCATTGTGGTCTGTTTTAACACAAAGCTATTCTGTGACAGCTTGACTTACTGTTCTTCTACATCAATCTTCATTCACTTTCATTAAATGGAAAAGTGACCCTGATATTCTTATTGTATTAATAATTATTAATATTGTATTTTTGCGTTTTTCAGAAGAAAGGCACTTATATAGAATGTGTAGAATGACAGGGGAATGAGTAAATGACTTGATGATTCTTTATTTTTGTGCAAAATACTGCGATGGGAAAGTTAGTGTTTTCCTTGTATTATTGTAAGAATTAATAACTTTTTAATTTAAGCATTCCCACTAATCACACACACATCTGTGTGGCTGTGTGTTGGCAAAAAACACCAAACAAAATGATGCAATGCTGTTTATGTCAATATTGAATTAATTTGTCCCCCAGCTGAATACACATCAAACCAGCTGTTTTGAAAAATCCAGCTGTGACGTTTCCTCTACGCAACAATAACATATTCCTTCCTTTTTGCCCCACTAAATCAACTGCTTTGCCCTGGGCATCCGTGTTTCAGTATGGCCCTGGAATGCTGCAGTGTTGCCATGGAGACCAGGATAAACCTATGCTCTTCCACTATACAAGATGGGTGAGGCTGAGCATCCGCGTACACACAAACACACTCCCTCTTTGGTATCTGACACCAGACAGCACAAATATCTCAGTTCTTTGCCAGGGGCTCTTCTTCTTTCATATGTGTGCAAATGAATTCATGGCCAACTACAGCAGGCAAGATCTACCATGTCTTCCAATGGCTGCCCCACTGGAGCAGGAGTGGGTGACAGGCTAGTGACAGATAATTTACAATAATTATCCAGCACTATATGAAAATGTTCTCACAAAAATGGTGATTGTGACATTGTAATCAAGTATTTGGCAGTTCCTATTCATCCGTTAAGTAATTTCTGTGTGTGTGTGGATCTCTGTGTGTTCTTATGTGTATCCAGGGACATCTACAGTTTATCCTTCAGTTGATCTCAAAACGATTCTTTTCATTAGCTGCTATCAATAATTTAACAGTGTGCTTGTTCTGTTCCTTCTCTCTGTTCTTTATTATAAATGCACTCCCACTACATTTGCCATGCAACTGTGACACAACACACACACACGCGCATGCACGAACACACACACACATGTCCTTGATGTTTACATACTGAATAAGATATTTCACACTCATTGCTGTCATTGATAGTTATTAAAATTATTATTGCTATTGTTTCAAAATATTTATGCAGTTTTATTATTATAGCATATTAATAACAATTTCTCTCCCTAGAATAAACGAGCCCCTGCTCATGTGTACACTAAAAATAATCCTTTGTCATTGGAGGTCTAATTTGAAGTGTCAATTATTCTTATGCAAATGCACATGTTCTTTCTCACATTTCAAAAGAGGCTGAGCACAGATGGCTATCCACAAATCATGCCACGCAAGGCAAAGCAGCCCGCCAGACAAAAAGACCTTGTATAATGTGATGATGGTGTCTGCATGTCTGCTTAAACTAGTAGATGTTTATAATGCTAGCAATGTTTTGCTAAAGGCTGTGATATGCAAATAACATCTTACTTAAAAATAAAGAACCAATAACCTTTACAGCAAACAAATAGACTACATTGATGTATTCTCAAATAAAAGGAAAATGTGGATTAGTAATTTGTCTTGTAGCATTAATACATTAATATAGCTATAGCTTTTGCAAGTTATGGATGCAGCATACAGTATTTCAGCATATTCAAACTTGCAAACATATGCCCATTGCAAACTGGCAAGCGTAGGCAGCAAAAAAGGAGATGGAAGGAACAAAAAGAGGCTAGTCAAACAGAAAGAGAAAGAAACAGTAAGGAACAAGAAGCTGCTCTCTCAGCGTGACCTGAACAAGCCTCTAAAATGTGATTTCTGACAGTTTGTCGGCACTCAGGCTGAAAGACAGCGGCCTCTTTGCTTTCATACTAAACACCATGATTTTACCTCAGAGAAGTCCATTGACAGACACACCTGCTGTAAAACCAGGCAACCCCCAGACAAATATGTGGATAGGCTTCAACAAACTAGTATGATAATGGTGGACAATCACTTTAAGAGTTGCAGAAGTCTACTTAGCCATCTGGAAAAAAATAAATAAATAATAAACCAATACCAAACCAAACTAAATGAAAATGTGTTTTTTTAAACAAAAACATAATAACAGAGAGAAAAGGGAAAAGCCAGTACACCAAAACACAATGTTCCTTGACCTTCTCAGCTGATTTGTTGATTTACAAAAAATAAAAGAAGGGAAGGATTTTTTTTCAGAACAGCAGATCAAACAACCAGCTCTGTCATCTTGTTACAGAACAACAATGGAGCCATTCAAAGCAAAACCCAACATGGCAGCCAGGACCACAGGTTTTGATTGTTTCAAAGGTTTAAGAGGGAAAGAAGCAGAGTGTTGAGATATATTACGATAATGGTGCTTCAGAAATGAGTTTCACTTAGCTAAGTTTGTTTTGACTTGTCTACTTGGCCATAGTTGTTAATCCTTGATATAGAAATAAGGAAATTGTCCAGACCTAAAAGCCATGGCAGATCAGCTAACAGGATCTACAGGAATGTGTAAATAATGTTATACTTTCTGAATTCATGTAATAATGTTAATATTCATGTAACAATATTAACTGAATTCATGTAATAATGTCAAATATTGTTAAATGGGCCATAATCAACAATATAATTAAATGCCTTTAAGTAAATATAGTGTTATTCACCACACAAACAGCATGTGTCAAATGGCCTGGATGTGTACCTGGTCCTGTAAAATATCTGCAGAATAAGTGTGCCTTGATACACACTTAATACACTGCAATGATGTATGTTACTACCTGACAGTTTAGTCTTTGTGACATTATGGCACAAAAGAGAGGAGTGAAAAAGCTAAGAACAGCATTTGAGAAAGGGACAATGTAAAGCCATGGTGTTAGCAGGCTCTGCTGATTAGCTTGTCTGGTTAAGGGAGGAACAGTATATAACAAAATCATTATCAAATCTTTTCTCTGCCAAAATTTCTGTCAATTTTAAATTTCCACAAATTTCAGAAATCAGAAAATCTCAAATCTGTAAATTCTTCCAGAAACACTGTGTATACAGGTTATTTAATCATAACTGCAGACTTGAAGTTTCTTATCAGTGTAACATTAAGCTTGGCCGTGAAAAGTTCATGGCAATAAGTGGACTTATAGATAACAAGTAGACAAAATTAGCTACTCCTTAATGTTTTGCAAGGATTGTTTGTTAGTATATCAGTTTCCCAAATTGCAACCTCAACGTTGATGAAAAAAACTGTAAAACTAATCTTATAACAACAGTAAAGGTTAACTTATACCATCATGCTGAAATATTCCACTACAAAATCGTGGCTCACTTTACATCAAAAACCAAGTCCAGACAAGCCACCATGATACTGTCACAAACACTGTCACTGTGAGGGCGGACATGCCTATTCACACAACTCACAAGTGCGTCTCCATGTGCCAGTGTTTTTCTTTTTCACCTATCTAACCCAAAAAGAGTGTGTGTCTGTGTGTGCGTCATGCACATCAAAACAGTAAGGTGAATCCTTTTGAGATGGCAGTGCAGTTGGCCAAAGAATGAATAAACATCCATGTCAGGAGAAACTGATACACTCCCCTTTTCAACCAGACGGGCCTCTCGTGGGAAATCCAGCAGTAACACAATGGATAGAGAAGACCTTTTGTTAAGTGTCTCAGAGCCATGGGCTACTACTCCTCTCAAACCACTGGACAGGCCACTCCCCTCTCTTCATATTCATCCTTTCACACATATGCACACTTATAATTAACTTTTTTATTCATACCTAGATACCTAGACCAGATATGATTACAATGAATATCATGACATAGGATCTCTCGAAGTGAAAGAAAGAAACTTTATCAAGCAACAGTTGAAGGCATTAAAGTGGGGGTTGTTCATTCTGGTTCTGAAACAGCATAAATCTGAAACAGCATATTATACTCATGTCACAACTCTGACAGCTGACAGGTAACTGCTAAACCTTTTAAACAAGTCAGAAAAGTAGACCAATTCCAATACAACAAATCATGTGGCAAAACATACTCATATCAATAAAAAAAGATGTAATATTTGTAGACCACATTGATACAACAAGCGCACATTGAAATCTGTGTTCATACATCTTGTGCTCAGTTTATCCACACATCCTGATCTTTCCTTTATCTGTTCCGCTTGAAGAGAAAAAAACTCTCACTTTCCTGGATCTTTCATTCCCTCAACAAATATCTTTTTTTCACCTCCCGTTTAGGTAAAACAAAGTTGTTATGAATAACAGTTAGGGAAGCAGCATAGGTACTGGCCAAGCTACAAGTTTTTCTATGACCTGAAGCCATTACAAAAGTACAGTGGTGGTACTATTATACAGTGATGATATTTAATATATATTTATTCACATGCTTAGCTATATATATGTAAATAAGAAAAATACAAGCAAACAACTGTGAAAGCATGGTAATGCCATGGCATAAATACACTACAGTACTACACAATATTATTATTGGTAATATTGGTAAAAAAATCCATGCAAGTCATAAAAATAGAACCAGTACCATGGTACTTTTATTTGGAAGATTTCATGGCAATTCATAACTATTATACATTTTAACAATTTGATAAAATGTCAATTTATGTCATGTTATTTGTACGTTTTGTACAACCACAAAATTTGTACATTACTTTGCCCCAGTAAAGGCTGGGTTTACGGGTACACCTTCATGCCTGCTTCTTTTGAAATAAGGTATATTTTTGTCTGACTCATATCTTACAAATTCATACGTTAATGTCAACTGATAAAATAGTTACGTTTGCCCATGAGATCAGGTTGTCACAGCTTTTTTTTTAAACGCATTTCAATCCCCCATGTCCAGTGAGCTCATTCCCCTGGCACCCCCTCTGGTGCTTCAGAGAGGACAGATAAACAGGCATATGAGGAATTGCTTATGTGGGGTCTTGAAATCAGGGGACCATATGTGCGAACGTTCTGTATCATTATGCTGTGTGGTGATGCACAGGGAGACCACCGTAACTTAGTTTGTCGTCCATACAAAGTTTTGGTCAAGCATGGATGGATTCATTAGACGGCTTTTCTTTGGAGCCAATGAAGCTCAAAAGACCTCCAACAAAGGAGCTAATCACAGACTCTCTCCTCAGTCTTGGCCAGACTCTTTCTTTTCAGTAGGTCTTAGATCATTTCTCACAGCTAGCTGGCCAGCTAGCTCGAAGCTTGTCCGGACAGACTAACAAAGCAGTTGGATATTTATTCTCTGTGTATATGTACAGCTGTTGTGTCTATAGGCTCCTGATAGGTTAGGTACGTACATGTGAATGAGGGCCCACACATGCACACACACAGACAGAGCTGATACTTTTGTTGGTTTTGTGCCACACACAAACAGACTCATTCTTGTGGGGGGAGCTGGTGATGTGTTAGTAGTAGTTGTGCATTAGTGTGTGTGTGTGTGTGTGTTTGCATATGTGTGGGAGTAGTAATTTTGAGAGCTAAACAGACAATGCAACTGCAGGCCTCCCTATTCTAGCATTGACCTTGAACCCCAGTAGCCTTCTTTCCCATGGCTGCTGTGTGGGTCTGTGTGTGCTGGGGCCCTTTGGCTTTGCGTACCTTGTCCCTGCCCAGTCTGAATTGAGAATAAGGTTCCTTTTTTGCAAACCAACTCTCTCCTCATCTCTCTGACTGAGTTAAACAAATGAGTTAACTGCCTTCTATGGTTCTTTAGAAAAACTGTTTATATACTGAAACTTTGCAGAACCCAAGATGTATTTGCTTTTTCTCTGCTTGAAAATTAAAAATTTCAAAGAACATTAGCCCACTTAGGAAGCATATAAAAGGTTTTTATTGATAAAAAATGTTTAGAATCTATGATACTGCAAACAACATCTAAGAACAACAGCCCCAACAATTTGCCAATAATTGTCATCTAATCTGTGCTGACGAACAACCAGACTGGTGACTTAATATATGATCAGTCTCAGTGATATAATACAGTTAATGTTGAATATAATGTACTGTTGAATTTAGAAGAACAGTGTTTCCCAATGAGACTGCAAAAGAAACTTGAGGGGATTTCACTCCCTCTTCACTTTTAGATTTGTAGTGTAGCATGTATACAAGTACAGGGGCATCACACACATATGTTTTTGGTATTTTAAATGGGTACTTTAAGTGGGTACTTTAAGTGATGAAATAAAGAAATAAAACCTTTTCTGTTGTTTTTTTGTGTATTAGGTTATATATTAAGTCATGTTAGTGTGGAAATACTGCTTTATTTATTTAGTCCAAAATACATTTGTGTTGTTTAGACAAAGAGTAGCTTTGATCATTTATTTTCTGTTACATGGGAATTAAAAAAATATGTCAAATAAACAATGGTTTATTTTAAAGGTTTTTAAATGTAAAGAAAATGATTGTGTTAAATTGATGAAATGATTGATGGAGTGTGTTTGGGCTAAATTTGTAAATATTGTCACAGCATCTTGGACGACACATTTTAAACCCATATAATACTCCTGCAACTTAATTATCAAAGATAACTTGATTGTTTAAATGGATGAAAGTTGTTAATCTAATGTCTTTCCCTATAAAATTATAACAGTGTGTTTTGTACAATTGATAACATCTGAATTTTGCACTGCAGCAATGCAAGAGATCTTGTGTTTTATCACAGCACATATCGTTTCACAAATAACAACTGCAGAGATGAAACAGAAAGAGGAAAGTGCACTGACACAGGGTATTTCTCAGCTGAAGTGAGGGGCTGAACAAATCCCCCACCCCTTTCTTCTCAGCAGCACCCAGAGAAGGCTGAAAGGCTTTCTGACATTGCCCTACATTCAGCTGACTGATCCCACACACACAGTCTTCTGTCACAAATAATCATTACAGCCGCACCCTCGCTGCACACACACACCCTCTTTCTCTCCCTACTGTATTAAATATTGAAGATTTCAACTTTCAACTAGGAGCATGTTCAAGCACCCTCCCATTAAAACACAGCGACACACAGCGACTGCATGCGTTGCCCTAGCTATAGGGCTTAGCAATACAAACCACTGCTATTAAACAGTATTAGAGTATTCAGATCCTGCTATTCTTTCTGCCTCTGACTTTCAGCATTGGTTGCTCAATTGTGTGAACATCCGTCCATCCATCTTGCACATTTATGTCCTTTCTTTCTTTATTCCATATTCCTTTGTTCCTCATTCATCACTATACAAACCAATGTGCCTTGCATTTCTTCTTAATGTTGGCTAATGCTTTCTAAAGAATACCACCCAAACACGGCTGTCCGCGTCTGCCACAAGTACCCGTGTCATTGGGTCGTCATTAATTATTCCCTTGCTTACAACATGCTGTTGCCACGGTAATGTGCCATTAAAGAAGAGCCAAGCGAACAGCAGTCTCTATGCAAATGAGACAGCCACAAAGACCCTGGGCGCGGATTTGCAGATTGGAGGACGTCCATGGTGGAAACAATCTGTATTAGAATTAAATAAGGGGACAATAATGTACCTGAGCTTTCATTTAAAGCACAACACTTTTTCTGAATATATGCAGAAAGAAGCAGAGGAGCAGGAATCAGAGGAAGCACCTGGCATTTTAGAAAATACAGGGTGTATGTGGTATTTGACAGATGTTTGAAAGACAAATTGGCAGAGACCATCAGCTTAACAGCACATGTCTGTGCGATAAAATCTTCTATTTGCACATAACTTGCATGTGATGATGTGGAGACAG
This sequence comes from Yasuhikotakia modesta, assembly GCA_036877545.1. Lineage (NCBI taxonomy): Eukaryota > Metazoa > Chordata > Actinopteri > Cypriniformes > Botiidae > Yasuhikotakia > Yasuhikotakia modesta. Next base: position 2,685 of record JBAJNP010003062.1, on the reverse strand, counting down.
AGAAAAATAAAGATTTGAAATCAAGACCCTAAATTTAGAATGTGTTCTTGTCATTCAGACAGGTTTGTCGGGGATTGCGATGCCCACGGTTGCTGTGGTTGTTGTGGATGTACAGCTGCATGATAAAACCGGGGCTTAATATTTGCCCGTGATGTTTCAAAACGAGAATACGTGTCTGTGAAGAGGGGAAAATGAGAAATGCAAAGATGAAGATTTGTGCCCCGCTGAACATTATGCGTCCCAGCGCATAAGCCCTCAACCAATCAAAAGCGGTGTTTTTGAAGCAGTTAGGAATGGCAGACCACATCAGCAGAAAAATCACAAGCCTGTATTACTCAAACACTAAAAATGGTAAATAATCAAAATCAGCAAACATATAACAAATTCACAAAAACAAATTTGTTACTTATCATTTTGCCGAAATGATCTCTGCTCTATTCATGTATGTAATCAATATTAAGGGTCATGTAGTACATAAAACATTACACCATCAGAGAATATGTCTACTTTTTTTGTTAGTTTATCACTATAAGATCACAAAGTCTCAAGATGCAAATTGCTTTTTTAAAATGGAGAAGCAGCAATATGACAATCTGTCCAAATGTTGAATAAATAATTACATATACAGTTACTATTAAAACACTTATTGTTAATAATAATGACAATACTAAGAGAATGCAGTCTAGATTGATAGCAGCACAAATATAATTTAAGCCTCTGTAAACCGACATTGTAAAAGTCAGTTTCCAAACATCTCCTGCCACAGATGCCACTCAATTAGAGATTCCAGGCAGAAGTCAGAAGAGGTTGTTGGAGAGGGAAATGCCCTCTGCATTTTGGATACAGATTACAGCCATTATCAGGACAATTTCCCAGATGGAGAAATACATCAGAAGAGTCAAGGATAACAGTGAATAAGAATCACACATGGGGATGTGTTGTGGGGTGGGCTGGTGGGACTACAATTTTGCATGCAATTATTACTTGGTGTTGCTGACATTCCCTTTCTGCAACTTTTTGTGTGTGTTTTTGGAGCTGAAACAGAGCACTAGGTGCCTTTATTGTGTTGGGTGCATTTTTGTGTGTTGTTTCTAATATGTGATTTGACAAATGACAAAACCACAGACACAGAGGGAATTCTGGGTTTTAGAGGCTATTTTATTGGTAAAAAGTAAAGAGATAAAAGGAAAAGAGAGAGAGAGAGAGAGAGAGAGAGAGAGAGAGAAGAGATGCATTTTAAGAGATTGTGCTGACAAATATATATCTGCCTTTGTGTTTCTATGCTCGTCCTGCCATCCTGCACAATAAGGTATTTTTTTGTCATTGAAAATGTCATCTGAACGTTCTGTAAGTCTCTCTCTTTGTCACACAAACAAACGCACAAATACATAAATGGACAAAGTGTTACTCTCCTCAAGCATCTGAAGTGCACTGTCAATTTAATATGTTAATATAGTACAGATAATTATAAAGGAAAAAATACTGCATTAACTGTGTTAAGATGTCCATCTAGTAGACCAACACTTAAAAAAGAGCACATGCAACCGGCACTAACTCTTCGTCTGACAGACAAATCGTTTAAGACCTCAGGCCAAAAAAGGTTTCATGCTTAATGGTGATAAAACAGACAACATAATTATTGTATATATTGTGATATATATATATTGTAATGTCTACTTACTGTTTCGCTTACTACAGTTTCATTTTTCACAAAAATGTTATTTAGCAAATATTAATAAACCAGCATACATTGCACACATTTTCCTCAATTGATGGCTTTTTTTGGGACACATACAGGTTCTGTTGATGACAACTTTATTTATTGAAAGGAATAACTCCTCAGAGACCATAGTGTCTAGTCAGAGAGAAGGTCTGTGTGAGAGAGAAGGTCTGGCCCTGTTAATTGATTGCTTCTCATTAACAAGTATTTACAGACCTCCATTGTGTCCTCCTTCCTCTATGCTAATGGATTCCAAACACAACATGGCCTTTCTTCCTTCTTTCCTCCTCATTCTCCTGCCTCTCTTCCTCTCTACGATAGGAGGTTTTGATGTGAAGATGCTATGACAGGCTTGCTCTTTTTTCTCTCTGCAGCTGGCACAGGAGAAGTGATAGGAGCCAGGACCAGGAAGCCATAATAGGATCATGGGAGAGTGATTTCATACACAGAAACATCACAAACACACACCACACACACATACACGACACCCAAGTTGTCTTCACAGTCCATCTAATGAGGGGTAAAGGGACAATATCATCATTGTTACCCCTTTGTTTGTGAACCCTGTCCCAAGAACAATTGCTGTTTCCACAAGCACTAGCAGGCGTCCTTACCGTGCCTGTTAATTAATCACAGGGCTTGTGATTAAGTCTGTAAGTTCTGTACACCCTTTATCAAAAAACACCTTTCAGTCGCAACCATAAGGGGATGAGAGAATGTTTTCGGTAGCTTCCTCTTTCATTGGATTTTTACATGCCCGATTTCCTTTGCTGTTTGAAGCACTATCACATGCACACACTCCTCATTTATATTTCTCCTTGCCCATGCAAGAGCGCTTATTCCCTGATTTGCTTCATGGGTCTTCATTATTTTGCAGAGGCTATAACATTATTAAAAACCTTTTGTGAGTGAAACAATAGACAAAATAAGAAAAAGAATAAAAATAAACAGACAACACAATTACA
>JBAJNP010003061.1:0-42517 GCA_036877545.1 Yasuhikotakia modesta | reverse complement strand
GTGTAAGGGCTATTTGACCAAGAAGGAGAGTGATGGAGTGCTGCGCCAGATGACCTGGCCTCCACAGTCACCAGACCTGAACCCAATTGAGATGGTTTGGGGTTAGCTGGACCTTAGAGTGAAAGCAAAAGGGCCAACAAGTGCTAAGCATCTCTGGGAATTCCTTCAAGACTGTTGGAAAATAATTTCAGGTGACCTCTTGAAGCTCACCTCTTGAAGCTCATCAACAGAATGCCAAGAGTGTGCAAAGCAGTAATCAGAGCAAAAGGTAGCTACTTTGAAGAAACTAGAATATAAGACATGTTTTCAATTATTTTACACTTTTNNNNTTAAGTACATAATTCCATATGTGTTCATTCACATCTTTGATGTCTTCTGTGTGAATCTACAATGTAAATAGTTGTGAAAATAAAGAAAACACATTGAATGTGAAGGTGTGTCCAAACTTTTAGCCTGTACTGTATATAATAGATGACTATTAAAAAAATTCAAGAATTTGTATTAGGTGTTTTTTTTTTGCTTAAAATAAGAGAGACATATTAAAGGCTATGGGTTAATAATCAAATAAGCATTTTGTAATATTAATATATTAAATAGGTTAACTTTCAAAGTATTCTTTTCCTCTGTAGAAGCACAGGAAATGCTTTTTGGAACACTCTGAAAGCATTTGTTTTCTTATTTACTTAAACATTTTTTTTTTCCCCATATAGGTTTGGAATCAAGGGGAAGCCGGTTTATATCAACATTGTACGGGATCCCATCGAGAGGCTGGTGTCTTACTACTACTTTCTCCGCTTTGGAGATGATTACCGACCAGGTCTCAGACGAAGAAAGCAGGGGGACAAAAAGGTGTTGGGTTTAATTATTATTTAAATCAACTTCTGGTTAGAACTAATATAAAGCTCTTTCATTAACAGAATTCATGCTTCCATCATGTTTATCCCTAGATGTGTGTGTCATGTTTTGTTTCAGACATTTGATGAGTGTGTGTCATCAGGAGGTTCTGATTGCGCTCCTGAGAAGCTTTGGTTACAGATCCCATTCTTCTGTGGCCATTACTCTGAGTGCTGGTTGGTCATCTGACTCACTCTGCAGCCTGTTTCTCACTTAACACAATGATCTCTCTCATTAGACAAATTGATCAGAGTTACTTCTATTGATTTGTTCTCCACACCATGCGAGCAATAGAAATGTACTTTGTGTGTACAGGAATGTTGGCAGTAGGTGGGCTCTGGAACAGGCCAAGTATAATCTGGTGAACGAGTATCTTCTGGTGGGAGTGACAGAGGAATTAGAAGATTTTATCATGATGCTTGAAGCAGCACTGCCACGTTTCTTTAAAGGAGCAACTGATCTCTACCGCACAGGTACCTACATACCCTTTACCTAGGTTATTGGTTGTTGTTTATTACCCTATGTCCTAATAATGTCCTAACCAGTTGTAGGCCACAACTGCCAAAATTACAACCAATCAGAAGGTTCTTTTTGTTTGTGCTCTTTCCTGTGATCGCAATTCAGAATGTAGCAGAAAAGGGTAAAGCTGAGAACTACCATGTGTTGCATTTTCATATCTTGACTTCTTTTATGCTTCACCAGATGGCATGCTTTTATAGGTTTTGTTGTGGAACTAGAGGGATTTGTTATATAATATGTGGGGTGTTCACAAAAAGATTTAAGTGGGTTAACGTCCATGTATTTCACTATGCATCTAATATCAGCTGATTTTAATATAGACCGTTTATACTGTGCCATACTCTACCATCTGTTCCAGACAGCCTCATAAATGTTGTACCCGCATTATTAGCTGTTTGGTAAAAGATTATTTGTAAAAAGGACAAATAAACATTGAGAGAGACTATGAATTTGAAAAGACTATGAACTGCAATTCCATGAAGAATTGCAAATTGTTAAACAATGTAAATACAAAATAGATTTAAAAATAGATTTGAGAGTTGTTGATTACATAATTTGCAGTACTTAATAGGAGTGATGAGTTGCTGCAGTTTTTTTGACACAGTTTGTTTGATTTTGGGCTGTAGGTTCATGGGCAGTGTAGTTCATTCCTAGGAATGTTAAACAGGATGTTTAAAACTTAAGCTAAAATAACATACATGACAGACAAATATTCATTTGCCCAATGCTTTCATTTTATAGAATTCAGTGCATTCAGTAATATGATTTCTGACCTTATAAGTCGTGCTTTCCTGGAGTAACTAGTGGAATCTGTTAAGAAGTTACAATTATACTGTGTATAATGTTTCAAAAGTCATCTTCACTCTGATTCAAGTTAATTAATTAATTTTTTTTATGTTAATGGAATTTAAACATTAGAGCAGCATTACTCAAGAAACAGACAATTGCATTATTGTGTGTTCTTGGTTTGACTTGCAGGTAAAAAGTCCCACTTGAGGAAAACTAGTGAGAAGAAACCTCCCACTAAAGAGTCCATCTCAAAGCTGCAGCAGTCCAATGTATGGAAGATGGAGAACGAATTCTATGAGTTTGCACTGGAACAGTTTCAGTTTGTGCGTGCTCACAGCGTCAGGGAAAAAGACGGAGAACTCTACCTGTTGGCTCAGAACTTCTTTTATGAGAAGATCTATCCTAAAGTAAACTAAAGTGATAGTAATGCAGCTCAAAGCGCATTATAAATGCATCGTTTGCCCTGTTTATATACTGTTCTGTTGTGTGCTGAGCAGAGAGGATAATGTCTAGTATATGAACACAAATACCTCTCCCAGAGGGATGGAGTCCTAGAGGGATGGAGGGGTTTGGACAGTGTCCTCCTCTAAACTCCCAACAGACTTTTAGAGACTCAACAACCTCGTGTCCTGCTGACTGTGAGATTCAGCATCAAGCCAGTCGCCTGACAACAACTTCAAATGAAAACACAAAAACAAAAATGAGTGGTTTCACAGTTCATCATGCCTTTCAGAGGAACATGTCTAAACTCTTTGGTCATCAGTCATTGCTGTGAACGTTACATTTTGAACAGGGTCAAAATGGTACTGCTTTTTGTACCAGACATTTGGTACATTATGAACACCTCTTTATTTTACTACTAACTGTGGCTCTGTGAATTCTTAACACTGTCTGCATTGTTTATATTCATTTTTAATAGAATGCCATGAACATTCATGTGTTTACAGACTTTAGTAAAAGTATCGTAGCCAGAGGATAAAATGTGGTCAAATAGATTTCATATCTGTATAAATTATATTTACATATATATTTTATGTAATTGGACCAAATGGTTGTAAAAAAATTTGTAGTCATAATTTGACAATTTAAGCTTAGCGTGTTAGAAAATATTCATCTTTTTGGTATTTTTTTTCCTTTTAAAGCTTCATTACTTTTCTATTTTTTTTCTTAAAACATTATGAAGACGTTAGAATACCAGATTATAGCAGTGCAATGGACAAAACCTGTTTGTTTATACTGTTTGGATGAGGCAGATTTTTTTTAATTTTATTTTATGCAGTAACTACTAGTATCATCTTGTAGCATAAGGACATGCTCAAACGTAACCTCAACAGACTGCTGTCGTCTTAGCACTTATTATTTGACCTTTTGTGGATTGCCTGCTTCCTACTGTAAAACTTTTGCTGTAGTATGGGAAAGCCTGAGCATAAGACATATCTATCTGTCTGAATGTCTTTTAAGTAACATTGATTTGAATAAAATGATTAAGGCTCAAATCAACATCAGTACACTTTATAGTGCCTTCATAATAACTGTTCATCACACCCTGGTTTGGCAATTTTTCCAATTGATTTAAACAATGTCTGTATTTGAAATCATTCTTTTGTATGTGATTCATTTCACATTCATTTTCTAGTTCTATATATTGTGTTAAAGCATTTCAGATAAACAGTTCTGCCTGTTAGACCATGTTATTTTCAGGGTTTTAGACACGTTACAGCAAAATTTATCTTTCAGACACTAATAATCCATTCAACAGTTGACCTTAAATGGTTAGATGAAGCTGTCGGCAGAACATTTAGTGAAAGGTTCCAACTGCTCAGTTTTAACCAACTGTAACAAGGAGTTCTACCCTTTCTAGGATAGAGCCTGCACTCACTTTGCGTGGTACATCAAGTGCAGTGACAGCAGGCTGATGGAAGCTGTGAATAAGAGCAGACATGTTCTGATTCTTGAGGAGGACACTGCCAAACTCATCCTGCCAACTAATCGTCTAGTCTGTCACACTAACAGGCAGTGGAGTGGAGGTGTTAAAATGCTCTGTGCAATCTTCATCCATCTTTTTTGAGCTCTTGGTTCTTACGTTAGTAATTTTCATTGCTGGAACTTAATGGATGGTGGAATATTGTTTTTCAATGAATCAGCCCAGGATGATTTTCATACTTTTAGTTTGTGTGTGTGTGTGCGTGTGTATATGTGGCAGCTTTGTAGATGACAGCTCAGTTTATCAAAACACTTTATTTTGTGGAATCCGCAAGTGGATATTGTAAAAAATGCTTTAAAAGCATGTAATCAAATGGTAAATATAATAATTTGCCCAGTCTCTGAAACCGTTTAGCTTCTGAGAAAATGCAATTGCTTTATCTTAAATAAGCCCTATAAACATATTTTTGGGTTGTCAAAGCGACTAGAGGTAACCTGAAAAAGTCTGAATATTAACTGGTGCTGGGGTGAGAAATAAAAGTATGGAATGAGATTGTCCAATGGGATTAGTTCACAACAGAGCACCAGCTTCCATCACGCAAAATCTCCTCCACAAAGAGACAGATGGCATGCAACCAATTTCACAAAAAGCACTTGATTAACTTTTTTTGCAGGCATAGCAAAGCTTCATTAGGCAGTTTCATTGTTACATTAGGCAGATGAATACAGGCTGATAATTACTTCTCAATTTAAAAGTCTGTACCATGTGTTGGTTTGTATGTGGAGGTTAATGGGGAGCAGATAAGTTCTGTGTTTTGTTGTTGTACCACTATTACTTGTTGGTTTTCATGTCAAAAAGTATCCCAGAAAAATACACACTTCTGTCTGAGTATTGTTTTTATTTATTTTTTAGGATGTCAAATTGAAGACAGAAACCAATAAACGTCAGAAATAATCAGTTTAAACACTAAGATTAAACACTAAGCCTAAGATTACTGTGATGTTTAGTTGTAATAAACTTTTTAAGGTCTCTCACTTTATTTTTTTATTATGAAGATGTTACAATATACAGTGAGTTGCTGGGGAAAAAAAATTACCTGCAATGTTCTAAAGGTTCGTTTAAGTTGTAATAAACTTTTTAAGGTCTCTCACTTTATTTTTTTATTATGAAGATGTTACAATATACAGTGAGTTGCTGGGGAAAAAAATTACCTGCAATGTTCTAAAGGTTCGTTTAACCAATATGTTGGGTTTTTCCTTTTTTCCCCCAACCCTAGGGTAAAACAACCCAGTATTTTTAAAATGTGCTTATTATGGTCCGTTATCCCTTTTGGTAATTCTCCCTCATTCCACAAGAGGGAGTAATGTGTCCACCAATCCCTGTCCCAGCTCAGCTGGAACTGTTCAAAAACAGCATTAATGCACCTGTACTGAGCCAAATGGACCAAACGAATGGGGCATTACCATTAAGAATACAGATTGCTCTATTAGAGCTATGCTGGCTTTCAGCCTTGGTGGCAGCTATAAATAAAGCTCTTTACTTCAGCCTGGGCAATTTGTGGCCCTCTCTCTGTTCACTTGCATAAATGACATGGTACTTTTTAAATCCCTCTGTGCAAATGGTGGGCTGGTGATGTGGCCTTCTTTCCAGAGAATAAGTCTGGCGTTTCTGAGACTTTTCTGTCATGATGGCTTCAAGAAGCTTTTACCGAAATGAACGATTTACACATCAGGCACAAAGTCTTTCAAAGAACCCCATGTAGTAACTGGCATATTAAACTGCCCTATTTGTAAAATTACAGCTGGAGGTGTGTGACATGGTTGGTTTGGTTAATAATAAGTTTGAATGAGCCTGTTCTCCCCTTTATATCTGAAGTGTACGATTTACTGTAGGGCCGCTTGGACGGCCACTTCGTTGGTCTTAAGGTCACCACCAATATGACTAATACTGTTTGTCTGTATTGAAATAACCCCTCAATCAGAATTTAAAAATGAAGGCTCATTGGGTTTGACAACCATATTCCATTGGTGTTTGGAAAAACTGAAACTTTTTCTGGGCAGATCAGAGAAGACCACTGAGCTGTGAAGCAAATCTGGCCACAGTTAAATCTGGCCACAAGCTAGAGAAACAGTGACCCCCCCCCTCCCCCAACACCACCCCCTCCCCCGCCCCCCCAACACACACATCCTCTTCAGGACAGAAGTCAGGACCTCTAAAGATTGTATTTTGCTTGTTACGCAAATACCTTCGCCTGATGGAAATGTGGTTATCTATATCAGGGTGTCTGACTAAAACAATGTCAGTGGAGAGCCAAGACACCTAGCACATTTTTTTCCATGTGCAGCAATTAAGAGAGTTGTTCTCTTGATGTGGAAAGATAATTAAGAAAGTTAAAAACATAGGACATGGTGTGATTTTACTATGCAAGGCAAATGACACAGGTAGTGGAAAAAATCTGATTGCTCACCGGGTAGAAAATTTAAATTAACCACATAAAGACTTCTTAATATAAAAATGATGTGTAATTTATTTGACTTCTATGATTAAGTCTTTGGTCATACATTTTTATATCCAGTTGGTCTAATTTGGATTATTTCTGAAAACAGTGAAGTATGGAAACATGAAGAAAAACATCATCTCCATCAATTACTCCAACAGACTGAAGTCTGATTCTAGATGTGACCTTTCACTTTGAATTAGAATGCTGTATTAGGAGTGTTTGACATTGAAAAAGACTCTACATTTCTTTCTCTATCTTCCTTGTTCTCCATGTAGAATTCACATGGTAAAGGACCTAGCAGGCAATGAGAGATGCAATCAGCAATTCAATCATGCCTATTGTTCAAGCTTACTGATGAGCTTTGCAGAGTAGATAATGGAGTAAATTATTTACCCCACTGCTCCCTCTTCTTCTGCGAGTCTTCATTGTTGTCAGTGCTGTCATTGTAACTCTGTTCAGCTGTGTGATCACAGTTTGTGGGCTTGCAGCTCTGGTGGTGCTATGTACATTTTTCATTTAGTCAGCATGTTTATCATTCTGTTGTCTTTTAACACTACATTACTACACTATGTATTTTAAATTGAAAATACACAATTCATCAAGGATACCTAAATGGACACAATAAATGCAAATGATCAGTTCTATATATTTTTAACATGTAAAAGTACAGTCTGACTGACAGTCTCACCCCAATCTCAATTTCCACTGCCCCTTTACTACATATAATAAAGTGAAATTATAGTAATACCAGTTTAAGGAGTTAGTGTTATATTGCACCTTTTCTAAACATAAGCTTTAATACGATGTTGCACGTAAAAAGCCACTAAACCCGGTAACTCAGTTCATAAATAGTTTAGAAGACCTAACTTCTCCCCAATACAATGCATGTATCAAAGGCTTGCTAAAAGGTGAAGCGAGTTTCTGTGTCCTGTGTAGCTATTTACAGACCAGGGCAAAATGAAAAAATAGTTATGTGGAACATGGACAAACACATTATTTGACTTGCTGTGGGCCATTACATCTCTGCTGGACACACAGTACATTCTCCCACTCTGCCACTGTTAGAAGTAAATAACCTTCATGCAAATTGGTTTCAGTAGCCCTGAGCTGCTCTTTTTGCATTGCTTTATTTAGGTGCTTTGATTATTCCCCTTTGCTGCTATTCAGTTGCACAAAAACCTCACGCTGACTGAGACAAAATATTACTGCCTGGAAATATTTTCAGGCTTTTGCAACCTTTTCCTCCATGCTACAATATAATAGGTGACAACCCTCACAAAGACAAATACCTTTAAATCCACTGCTTTACAAATAGTAGAAGCCTTGCCATGATTTTAATAGCTGTTTGTGTAAGCAAATGATTTCATGTAAAAGCAATTATTGAATTGAGTTTCTAGGGTTTATGATTAGGATATGAGTTTCTTAAAGACAACAGGCTGATTTGTTTGTTCTGGAAATGTCACATGAGCGGAAGAAGTGTATAAGTGCACGTGATTGCAATTTGCTCTTAATAGCTTGTTTGAAGATCTAGGAGAAATTTAAGAAAAAAAGACAAATGAATCATTTAATCCATCAAAGTGTGTTCTGATTTCTCCCAATCAATGAGTACTAGAAAACAATAAACCTAATCATGCTTATGATTAAACCTGCACAGACGAGACCGCATATGCCAAGCACAATATTGTTGCTATGCAGATTCATTGTCTACATTTATTAAAACAAAATCCGTCTGCAATCTCTAACTCCTCACATAATGTAATTGTTGAAAGATAAAAATATACAGCAACCTATTAAAAAATTAATGAGCTGTTGTAGTACTTTTGTTCTTCAGCCACGAGGTGTCACTACTTCCTGGTATTTCCTAGTAATTTTTACAACTCTAAGCGTCACCAATCATCTGAGGGTATATTATTTGTGGTTTCATCTTATAGTGTAGAGCAGAAACATTGTTTTGTTTTGTGTATGTGTGTTTGCATTTAATTTAAAGCTACATTAAAACATTCAATTTTAAAGCAAAATTCAACCCTATTGAGGCCCAACCCTCTCAACAGAAGGTATTTAGCCGGTTAAAAAATAAACCAGGCTTGTATTTCTTTTTCTTATTTTATCCTTAATTATTCTGTAGTCTATACTAGTTTGTAGTTCAATACACTGCTTTATATAAGATTTTCCACTACAATGAAAGTAGTTTAGAATTTAGTTTACAAGAAAGAAATTAAAGACCAAATAATTTTGCAATATTCCTTTTGCAATAAAATATACGAATGCCATAGAAAGCTATGTCTGTAGCATCAAACCATACCCACCAAAAAACTTGTGTAACTTGTATTTCCTTTTTGTTCAACTATATACTTTTCTATTGCTGTATCCATAAAGTTGCCCTGCCCTGCAAGTTATTCATATTTTCTTCACTTGAGTCTATGACAAAGCAGCAGTGTATCTACATATCATTACAGGACTGAGTGAACGCTAATGGTGACCCAGCAGAAGCTTTCTCTCCTGCTGTGGTGAGGACACATGGCTGTGGGTTCTCTGGGCTTGAGTTCCAGAGCTTTGCTCAGGTCACACATTTCTGGAAGCTGCTTCCCTGACAACTGCCAACAAAAGAGGCATTGAAGAGAGTCACTTTGATGCCTAATCTACATGCGTTTGTACAGAGAAACTGGAGCCGTACTATAGAAAACAGGTGCAACTAATTACAATGCTGTACAGTCTTTCCCTTTCCTTCTTACTAGCTTTCTCTATTCCTTTCTCTTTGTATTTATCGTTTTTTCTTTTATGCGTTGACTATCACAGAATCCTCAGTGTGAGGAGTTGGAAGCACAAATGTTAGGGCACATAGAGGGCGCAGTCTCTCCGGAGCACTAGACATCAAAGCAGGCCACTTAAAAACATTCCATGACACTGCTGGCTGGCCCTGCTCACCAACATGAAATGGGCTGTTATTGACTGTCTTGATTTAACCTGTTGCCAAGTTAAATTAACCTGTTTTAGTTTTTTTCTTTTAAGTCCTTGACCTATGACAAAAAAGTCAAATATGTAAAATAGGATAGCAGGGAGTTTTACCATTGCAGATTATTTTGCAATGTTAGTAGTATTTCTTATAAGGAAAAAAACATGGAAAACATTAAACAGCATAGGAAACTTTAAAGGCTACAAAAGGGAAATTAATAAAGCAAAGGCTGTAATAAGGGATGTCAAAATTTACTTTTTGTTTAGTGACAGTTTGTGACAGTACTATGTCTGTTACTGTTATGTCTCACGTAAAACAATATCAGTTTCAAACAACTACGTATTACATAAACCAGCAAGATTTGTTAGTTTATTGGTATGACAAATTTACCATAGTTCAAATTCCAATTTGATGTTTCTTTATTATGTCTTTTTTCTTAAAAATCCAGCAAAATTGCAAAAACATTAATAGTCGATGATAATCATGCATTTTTGTCATATGTAAAAGTTCACCTTTGACATTTTGTTACCATAGAGAACAATGAGGTGTAAATGAGATTTTAGTTTAAAGCAAATTATCTGTAGAAGGTGTAACTACATTAGATAACAATGGTTGATTCTAGACAAAAGTTCCTTTAAAATGCTAAATATTGGCTCCAAAATCTGAGTTAAAATGGGTAAACTCTTCTGGTTTTGATCAACAACAAACTATAATATGACCCAGGAACTATAGAGGCCTTTCACCCACACAGATGTAAACAATCAGCTTGAACAACTGCATCATGAGTCATTATGAGTCATCTCTGGTGTCATTGTGCTTGGTCTCAAGCCCCTGCAGTCATCTTCAGGTCCACCCAGCTGTAGAAAGCTGAGAGGCCTTCAACATCTACTTCCCACCTTGTCTGTACAATAAAGAGGTGTGCCTTACCTTGCACAACAATGATTCTGGGTGTCAGGTTCAGTCTCTGGACCACCCCTAGTATTCTGTATCTGCAAACTCCCATGATCAGTAAGATGATATAACTGGTGTTTGATGCTGGAACAGTTATGGTGGGCTGGAGGCATCAAAACCATGTGTATCATTCACAGGAATCTGAATGGCAACCAAGTCAGAACAGCTTGGAGCTAAAAGCACCCATTTCCTCTGACAGGTGTCTCAAATCAAAGCTGCTTTCTTGCTGAACACTGCATACTCAGAACAGCTTCAGAAAAGCATTATGAAATCTGAGCAGACAGTTGGGTCCTTTCTTTTCCAAAAAGAGAAAACCTGAAAAGTATGTGAAGAGCTGGATGAGACTTTTGCACTCACATTCTGATTTTACTAAACACGCTGTGGCTTCTTAAAAGCAATGGATATAAATTTTGAGCCTTATTTATGCCACAACATTTTACTCCTCAGCCTTCTTCTGCTGTTTCTGACAGCAGGAATTTGATGCAGAGAAAAATTGCCAAATCTTTAAAGATCGTTCAAAAAATATAAGCTGCTCAAAAACATAATGTATTATGGCTGGAGGAGAGCAGTACACCACAAAATCGCTTACAGATTTCTGAAACAAGCCTATAAGGTGACCTTACTGTTTGGTGAGGTGGAGCGCAAGACAATTTCCATTTTGGTGGCAGGTCATTTTTGTGGCTGTATAACAGGAGACAGATATATATGAGCTGCAGCATAGCCATTTCACTTTAAATTTCTATTTATAGCATAATGTTGTACACAAAATGCCTATCATCAGCATAACACTGACTAACTACCAGTCCCACATGACTGATAGACATGCTGTGTAAATCACTGTCTCCACTTCAGGACGTGGATACAAACCACAAGAGGTTTTCGACAAGCCGGACTCAAATGTGACTTTGTTTTTAACAGTGTGGGCTGACATTTCCCCCAAGTGCTGTCCCAAGAACTGACTTGTCTGCTATCTGAAATGGGACAGTGAGCTCATTGTAAATCACACATTAGTGTAAACCTCTCCCTCAGGCTAGGGTCCGGCAGGACATGACTTACGTTCTCATCAGCGTCGGTCTGAGTCCAGTATGCTTCATATTTTGTGCGCTGACTAAGTAGTGCATTAGAGAGAGGAATGCAGGTCTGAGTTTGGGTCCCTGGAGGAAGGGGTGAGGAGGTAGAGTGTGGGTCAGGGTGTGATTAGGTCTCAGAACACTTCCAGCCAAACTTCACTCTCAGGCTTAGTTGAGTCTTGGCCTTCTACTATTGTCATGTTGAAGCACTCAGTCAGGCTGTCTCTTAAATACCTTAACAATCTTATCCTTAGAGACCAGCATAGCTTTGTTGATATAATACATACATAAGAAATCAAAATGTCCAGAGCATTGCACACAGCCATTGTTATCATCCATTTCAGTCGATCAATGGGACTGAAATGGGCAGAGCTAAAAACAGCTGTAACCAAAGTCCAAAATGTTTTGTGATTTAATTACTCAAACAACATTCAGAGGAAGCTGAAAATACATGTGACCATATTCCATTTCTGTGGTAAACACTGTCTTGATGTTGTCTTGAGACCACCTTTAAAATCTGACCACAAGTGGTCGCAAGAGATGTGTGACTACCAAATGTAAACAGTGATCCATCTCACCTGTCCATCTAAAATCTGATTACTTAAAGCATATCTTAATATCAGGTGTAAATGGGCAGCATACAGCAAATTTAAATTAAGAAACAATGCATTTGTACTGTGGGTGTGGCTACCCATCTGAACTTATCATAAATCAAGCTACTCACAGAACATATTGTTGCTCACTTGATAGAATCACTCCCAGTCAAGGTATGTTAAAAACAGTTAAAATGCATTACAATGAATTATTACAGGCTTATTTCTGACTTGTATAAGATTTACAATCTCTCCATACAATCTTTTTTTAAATGTTTTTTTTTACTTACATTCATTGTCTGTCCTGCACTGTACTGTTTAAATAGTGCTTGTATTTAAAAAGGCCCATTGCTCTTCCTATCTTAGTTTATTTATTTCTCTGGAAAAGGGACAGGAAGTAAGTGGTGGCGGCGGAGGTCCTTGACTGACATGTCCAGTGTTCTGTTGGCAGTTAGATGCATTTACTGTTCTCTCCTCTCAGACTGAGTGAGGGTTGGTATGATCCTAATGCATCTGAGAGATCAACAATGGGCCGGCTGATGGCTGCTGGAGAAAGTCTTCCCGCACTCCAGACACAGTCTCTATTGTCCATTAACCTGCCAACAGCAGGCCACTTGTCTCTCTGATCATGTGTAAGAGAGAACAGAGTGAAAATAAAACACACACCAGTGATGCAAGTGTCATTTGTGTATAAAGATGCCAGACTTTCACTCTGGTTTTGGTATTCTACTTCTGTCCCTCTTACATTTGTAAACAGGGCTGTTCTTCCTACATCATTGTAAATGAAAATGTGTTTGCAAGGATCTGACTTGGTGACAAGAGCAGTACGTTTGTTTGTTGAAATGCCTCCCTCACTACATGGTGTTAGTTGAGAAAATCAATTCAGGTTGCTCAGTCTAAGAGGTCTTGAGTGCTCATCCAAATCAGTTAAATGAAGAGAGACTGTGTTGGTGTGAACTGAAGTGAAAAGCAATAATTGTAGTGTTTGATGACAAATTACTGAATCCACTCACACAAGATAAATAAATGTTGGTTAAAGCTTTTAGCCTACTAAATGTAAATAGTTAATAGTTCTACAACTAGAGCAATGCAGAGATAATCTAAGAAATATAAAGGTACCAGACCTAATGTTACAAACAGTAAGTGTTCTTATTCCCTTTACCCCTTCAAAATTAGTTCAAACAAAAGAGTTGAAAAAAGACCTTACACCAACATAGCATTTATTACTTTGGTATGAATTTGGTCAGGGCAGTTTTATACCCACATCTGCAACTAATCCACAACCTGCTGGGATTTGTAAATAGAGTACAGTGAAGAGTTTGTTCCACTAATACATTATAAACATTGAGGACGGCTTGGAGCCTTTGAGTTTAGGGTTACATTCAATATGGAACTGGATGCTACATTGATGTAACACTTTGCACATGGTTCAACATTTTGAAATTAATCATTATCCAATGAAATCCTGCTGTTCTTGTTTTGCTTTTTGATTTTTGTGAGCTTAGCTACCTGGCACTTCATTTCAAAACCTCACTGTTTTCGGAAATTGGAAAAAAGAAGAAAATTGCCATAACATAAATTCTTCCTTTTCTGAGTAGACTATTTCTCTCTGTCTCACTCTCTGTTTTTCTCAGGGTTTTTTTTCTAAATGCTCCTTGCTTAAAGTGGACAGCAGGAGCATTAATCACAGCCACTGCTACAGACAAACAAACAAACTCACTCCTCAACCACAGAAACAAGACAGTTGCCTCTGTCCTGTTCTCTAATCTTAATAAAAGCTGTTAAACTAGCAGTAAAACCAGACTCTGAGAGTCAATTAGCCCCTCTTTACCCCCAGAAAGCTGTTACGTCTTGTAGAACTTGTGCAAATATGTAACCCATTGTGTGAAAGGCAAGCCATGCTGATTTATCTCAGTCCACCAGTTT
Source organism: Yasuhikotakia modesta (assembly GCA_036877545.1). Taxonomy (NCBI): domain Eukaryota; kingdom Metazoa; phylum Chordata; class Actinopteri; order Cypriniformes; family Botiidae; genus Yasuhikotakia; species Yasuhikotakia modesta. The sequence continues at coordinate 28,398 of JBAJNP010003061.1, read as the reverse complement.
CTCTGATTCTGTTCTCAGGTTAAGGGCCATTTTCCCATGCTACTCAAAACCATCAGCTCAAAACAGACACACCGCAATAAGAAGTTAAAGGACATCAAAATTGGTCTGCTGTCATCAGGGGTCAGTCTTATCCCTATTTGCCTTTCTACAACCGATCCTTCAGCGAGGTCTGATCAAAATGGGATACCGGGTCTTCCAGCATTCCTTATACCCGGGGATGAGTGTCTCTGACTGTCCGCCTGCCACCACTTCCTGTCAGTCAAGCTTGAAACAAAGACCCTCTCTCTCTAACTGCTTCTCTACCCCTGCTCTCTTACTCACTTTCTCTATAAGCCTATGAATTGAGCATGAAATGCAACACATATTTATGAGATTATCCACTGTCTCTTGTGTCCTTTCCATGTATGAAAGGAGAACATTTTTTTCATTCCCTCTGAGTGAAAACATGTGAAAAGGACAAAATGATTTTGGTGCTGTTGTTGTCCTCAGATCTCTAAGGGGACCTTAACGCACATCGATCTTGTTTTGTACTACAGCACTTCCCCCAATGCTATTAAAATAATAACAGCCTAAAATAATGCTCCTATGCCACCTCCCTCTCAACATGAACATACACATGCACACAAACAATCTGTATAGAGATAATCCCAAGAGATGGATCTGCACAAAAACACACCAAAATGAAAAGGTCACTGAATTCTAAGCCACTTTAAAATGAAGCAAGTGAGGTTGTTACTATGAAACCGCAACACAAGACTTCTTGCTCTCTCTAACACCCAAAAGTCAACCTCAGAGGAGTGTTTGGGCGGAAATACATTGTTAAAGCAGAAAGAAGTTTTAAGGGGTGGAGAAGTGGCAGGGTGTTTGGACTGTGTAGACAATAATAAAGAGCTTTGACAACAACAGAAAGTAGAGTAAGATGTGCCAAGTGGTAAGCTGTGTTGCCTCCTAATTTATCATACAATTCCTATATGTTTTTCATAATAAAGGATACCTTAAAAGTGACACACTTTACCCCACTGTCCCAAACATAACCATTCTAAACAGTTTACTTGGTCCAGATGCTCCTGCCTTTCTACAAATAGAAACAATAAATAAAATGTGAGTGCATACACGTTTTCATAACCGGTAATGCACTAAGGATTCCAAACAGTTTGTCACATAGGAGTATTCCATGAAGCCACTAACCTGAGAGGTCAAGTCAGAGTGAAGATGTAGGAGGGCCTTGTTTATGCAGTGTTTCTTTTGACTCCATAGATCCATTCATTATCCTTTCATTACTGTTCTACTGCTAATAAAACTGTATGTACAATTATGAACAATGTTAATAGATAAAGCTGCTAGGGGACTATAGTTCAGAAAACATATTTTCTTTGGACATCAGTTCTATAAATAAATATAATGACCCTAATGCATTGTTTACACATAAAACAAGCTCAGCATGAGAAGTGAACAGTACGTAGCTGTGCTTTTTCTTTAAATTACATCCACCTGACCTAAAAAAACACTGACATCGACAGACACTGAAGTATAATCAAGACAAAACCTTATTGAGTGTCTGAATGCCTGTAATGGAAATGCTTCTTATACACAAGAAGATTAATCCATTTTATCTAAAAGGGAACATATAGGCTTTTTAGTTAAATAATCCAGATTACAGTGTGCAGGCGTTTGCCAGGCAAACACAAGAGATAAGATCTCCATTTCCTGCAATCAAAGCTGTACCTCAATATAAGCTTTTATAAAAAAGCACTCACTCTATTTTCAGTATTTCCTAGTCATATTAGATATATAAGGCCCATTTACATCCATTATCCAATTGGACTCAGGAAAGGAACTCTAAACTTCTAAAAGGGACAAAGAGAAGTATGACTTAAAGGCTTTTAAAAAATGTAAAATCATGGCACATAATTGAAACAGAATTGTTACGATTTCAGTCTGTATATTTTGTCATGTGATTATGTGAAAAAGGTGTTTTGAATGCTGTGGAACCTTTTCCCTATAAGACATGCACAAAAACTGTTCATTTGCTGTGTGTAAATCTTACAATGCTACAACAGTGACTCTTAATGTCAGGTTTCTCAGTGTATATACAGTGTAATACAGTATATATGACTTTTATGCTTTCTTGGTTTGGAAAAAGGTAAAGCCTTATGTCAACTTCAGTTATTCTGTGAATGTTGACAGTTTCAGGTGTCAGGCATTCTATGAAGAGAAAAACAGAACGTATTTTGTTTGTTCCTTTCTCAAGCCATGGCATTTTCCATATTTTATATTAATTTGAATTTGTCATCAGTTAATTGCTCATTAACCAGGGTGAGTATCATCTGCAGAGAAATTAAAAATGCAAATTAGATATCAACCTAATATCAAAACAATTTAGACACATAGAGACAAACGAGTGACAATTCTTAACAAGTGTTGCCATGGAAACCTTTATTCTCTTGCTGTGCTTGTGTAACTAACTTTACTATAATCATTTCTATTGACTCACATAAGTTTTGCTATAAACTATTAGAAAGATGTCAAAAGAAGAATCATGCCCCCTTAAAAATATTGCTACACCCCTGGATGATGGGCAGTGATGCTTTACGCCAGTAAATGGGGTGGTTGATTGAAAGATTGGGACAACTGTCTGGGAGTGGAAGGCCAGAACTAAGTGGATTCATCTGAAGCCAGGCATCCAAAAAGCTTTAGTTGCCCCTGGTCAGCCAAATGACCCAGGATAGAATCCATGTCCTAGAAGATTGCTTTCGGAATGCCCAGGAAGGAGGAAAAGCTCTTATCTATGGCCAATTACTGTCCCACAAGCAATGAATAAAATGAAAGATAGCTTAACAATCTGAGGTCTGGTAAAGTGTAGATAAGAGTCAGTGGATCAGATATTAGCAGTCAAGATAGATCTATCTGCAAATATAGTCCATGAGATGTGCAATATTCATACAGGTTTATAGCTTGACAGCTCTTAGATTAAGCTGTCTCTGTATAGTCTATGTTTAATTAAGCACTTAAAAATCACCTTGGGTAGAAGCAGCACTGCTCCTCACTGACTCACTTTAATCAGGACTACTTGAGGGGAGACTTGTGCTATTCAGCCATGTTTGACTGCTGTCTCGCAGTTAAAGCTGCATCTAATCTAATGTCTATACAGCATTTGAGATTCTTAATAGCCACAGGGTCCTTAAGAGCATAACTTTTTCTCTCTGAGGTAGGACATTGTTATTAACTGTACGCCTTAAACAAAAGCAGCCAGTTAGGGGACTGAGATGAGAAACTGGCGTGACCTGAGTGTTTCATTTCAGGAAGAGCTTAATTAGAATCGCTTCACATTTCCCTAAGGGCCAAAATTAGAGCCTATTCCTTTTCATTTTTTGTTGTTCTCTTTGTTATGTTCACATTGTCTCGGCTCATTATTTCCATAGGCATTTAAATTGTGGTAATGACAGTTTGTTTCCACTGAGAGAAGCAGAAGTTTAGGCCAAAATATCATCTTCTTAGTTTTAAAAGGGCAAATAAAAGACACCTTTAATTAGTTAGAAAAATTTAAGATTTATACGGAAAGCAATTAAAGGCAAAATCCTATAGAGATAGCATACGTTCATTGTCATTGTACTTTTTTCTCAATATCTGATGGTGAATAGGGTTGGTATTATACAAGACCAAATTGCATGGCATTAATAAAACCATTACAGTTTCCACAAGCAAAGACCTTTATTTGCCATCTGTGCGAATAGAGACCATTGTTCCTGTTTTGTTTCTATGTTTAAGATTTAACTTAACTAAGTTAACTTTTGAAAATATGCTTTCATTAGACCATACCATGTTAAATCCCCAAAATCTCATGAAAACGGGAGCTCCCTTTCCAAACCCAAATTACAGCAACTGCGCAGCCATTCTGCAGTGTATCAAAGATGGCAGAGGCAGGGGGGCCTTCACCACAGGAAGTTCCTGCAAACAGAGTGCACCCACTTTTTAAACCCCATTTGTCTTGTTAATGGGCCCCTCTGATTACCTGATTGCACTGGATGACTGTGGAGAAATCTGATTGCGTGAAATTATACAGAGCAAAAACTTTTGATTGGGGAATGGATCTGGGATGCTCGTTGCTACCATTTGACGGGGCCCCTGTGAAATTTGGCCTCATTGATTTCAAATCAGCAAAGTGTAGCGCATAATTGTAATCAGAGCCCATGTTCTCTGAGCAGTCTATTTTAAAACCCAACTTCTTGCTGTGCAAACTTTTTAGCCTTAACAGTATGACAATGGTATTAGTCCTGGTTAATTACATGCCCTTTAAAAGAACTATTATAAGAGCTAAAACCTTTCTGGCTGGAAGGCCATAAAGGATTTCAGCCATAAGGGTCACTGCCTTGTACAATATGCTTTTATTAATAATGAATTCAGCGGATACTTTGTGTCGATGAATCCAACGTCTAATCAGGCTAGTTCAGCTGGTGGAGTTCTTTTAAAATCAGGTACAGTAACTATGACAATTATGGGGGTGTGTCTTAATCAAATGCATTTTAAGTCTGACATTTGTGTAACATACCGATTTTCAACCTTCAAAGTTCATTGGCCAATTGTTAGTAGATCTGTTTTATCAAATAAAATAGATTTTTTTAACTGAGCTAAAATAACAAATGAACATGACTCTTGTTATACAATATCGCTTAATGAATTTACTTTTTTTTTTAAAAAACTGACCAGTAATATTCTGTTTTTATATGATGTTTTGCTGTCGGCTTGTCATAGTTTGCCACTCCCAAAATGTTGTAACACATGACAAATGTTGTAAATGTATCACTTCACCCATATTTATTCCCACTTATACACATTTTCTCTTGTTTAGCTCTGATACCCTTTGTAATGGATACCAGGGGTCATGACATAAGGTATCTTGATCTTTTTAAATATCTGAACTCATTATCAGAATCATTAATACATTCCATAAGTTTGATAGCTTAAAATGTCCTCCTTATCCATAATAAAAGCATTTATGTTTTCATTCTCAAACATTAATGTGAACAGATCGATTTGTGATGTCACAAGGTAGGTTCTTTTTTAGAGCAGAGTGACAACACCTACTTTTACAGCATTGCATCACTGGCTCCGCCCACAGTCACAACATATATAGTCTTTGTTTGCGTAACAGTCTAAAGGCAAATCTTTGGAGAAACCATACACACATAATATGACTGTGGTAGCAGTAATGTGCCCGTTAAATGCTGTGCTGTTGCTCACTGTGGAAATTGAACATCTTTGCAAATTTGACATAAGCCAGTCATATAGGTTGACAATTACACCGGAGGGTCCTTAAAGGGGAACACTCAGATCTGGCGTTTTAAATTCCAAAACTTAAAACAGGAAAAGGGCATAATTACATAATTTGGGGAAATATCTTGGCAATACCTTGGGGGAAAAATAAAATATTATTAATATTATATTTTATAGATGTTACATAGAAGTTTTTTTGCTGTTTAGAAGCAAACTAAGATTGAGAGAGTTTCTTTAACTAATTAAATTAGGAATTAATCAAAATATAAGATTAAATGAACCACAGTTCCTAAAAAGCATGAAAAGAAGCCTTTCTTTGTGTTAGCAGCAGTATTACGAACATGTGCTCCATAGGAATCAAGAGCATCTGGCAGTTCCTCTCACTTCATTAATTAACTTTCCATTGATCTGACATTCTGTGCTTTCAAAGCATTGTTTTTTGTGCACACTGCATGAAGTGTGTTTTGCCACGGTCAAGTTCGGCATCACCATGGTTACAGGACTATAAAAATAAATGAATTGATAAATGCACCATATAACACTTTGCATAGTTTAACAACGATAGACAGACAGACCAAACAATAGACCTGAAAATATATAGATATAAAATCTGAAAGAAATGATTGGTAGATAGATCAAAATGGCCCATCAAACTTTCTACCACCTGCAAAAACTTTAATGAAAACCATCACAAGTCAGGAAGAGTTTATGAGGGGGGAACAAATCGGGGGGGAAATGTAGACACAGATGTCCAAATAAGAGTGTGAATGATTCATTCTGCTGAGATTAGCCTTCGTCTCCAACAGCAACTTTCCCAGGACTCAGGAACTCTCTGCTTTTCAGTGCAGCCCATAGGATTGTCATCAGAAATTGATTTTTCTCCTGAAAGACAAATTGAATCACATATGAAATAGAACAGAAAGAACAAGAAAGCGCCTGTCTCCACGTCGCCCCCCCCACCTTCTCATTCCTAGTATACCTCTCACCTCTTCATGCGCCCTTGTTCTCTTCTGTCCACCCCCCTCGTCTCTTGTATCTAAGTGATCTGGAGTGTTCAGACCTAAATTAAGATCTGTGGTGAGATACACGGTTCCCATAGCTACCTCTCAAACAGTGTTGTGATTGCATTATAATCCGACAGTAATCAAATCTAAATGAAAAAGGGATGATAAGGATGCTATTTTCAGTTCGTGTTTGTGAGAGGGAGGGAGTGTGTGTTAGTGTGTGCCTTTTTCACTTTGTCCTTTTTACTTTTTATTACCTTCCAATCAGCTCAGCCTCACGGCGGTCTTTTTTCATTACTTTGGGCCATTGTTTTGGACAAACATAGTTGTAATGAGCTGTAAGAAGAGAAGATTAGCCTGGCCAAATAATACGGTCTGACAGAAAGGATTTCACACATAAACACACACCAAATGCGCCACATCCTCTGAAACTCTTCCTATAGCTCTAACCATAAAACCCTTCATATTAAGTGTTAATTTGGAAATTTTATATTGGCATAAAGTAAAACTGTCGACTTTATGAAAACAACCTTTAAAACTGTTCCCTTAAATTGTGTTTTTGGGCAAGGTAAAAGATTAATGAGAAAGTTGATATTTTGTAAGTGAGGAATTTAGCCTTTCAAAGGAATGAAGTAAACCACAGTGGATGAATTCCTATGGTAAAACTCATAATTTACTTCCCTGATGTAATGCATCTCTGAGGGGAATTTAAAACTGGGAATATTCAGAGGAAAATGAGAGGGATTTAATTTGATATCAGGTATTGACTGGTTTATGAAAAGAGGGGAAAATATGCAGATGACTAAGAACAGTAAACTGCTGTGTAGCCCACTAAAGTGAGCTCACTTAAACATCTAGTATTTAGATGTTTTAGAATTATTTACTATTTAATAACTCTTGCTTAACATTATTCAGTATTTTCCAGTTCCTAAGTGGTCAGCAGAAAATATTGTTTTAGAATAAAAGCAAATGCACTCTTAAAAACAAAGGTATAAACCTGTTTAAAAAAGCATATATATATATATTAGCATATTAAGGTAGGAATGAGTGAGTTTTTTTGATCTTTGACTTAATGGATATTTGGTGTCACTGTAAAGAACTTTTTGTAGAACCTTTATTAAGTAAACGTGTATTTAAACAACATGCATCAATAAGTTATTTATAATAAGATCAGGAATATATAAATAGTGTAAATTTTGACTTTAAAAAGTGATTGTGTTTTTCATTCTGTATTTGCTAGTCAATTTCCCGCACTGTAGACAGACAGCAGTATCAGTTTCATGGTTTTATTTCTTGCTTGGCCTTGACTGAGCTACTGTGTAACTGGAGTCCTTTGTGATCTGACTGCATTGTTTCTCATGAATTCACATGTCCAATCCGTTCATCTCATCAGCTCTGTCTTGTCCCTTCTCTTTCTCTGTGGTGCATTATTGGGAAAATTTATTCCAAAACGTTCTCAGCACAGCATGGAAAACAGGCCTTCACCACTGTGTCTCCATGCCTTCGGTAAATACATTAATATGAGCAACAGGCTGTTGGGTGGTTTTGTTAAAGATTCTAAAAGGGCAGATTTTTTGTTTATGAATGCTAGCTATACTCTGGTGAATTACTGACTAATGCGTGACTCAGCCAGTTAGTTCTGTTCATTTGACATGCCTCCAGGTTGAGAGAGACAGAGTCCCACCAAGCACTCGGCCCTTAGGCAGTCGAGGAACAAACAAGGGGCTGGTGTGTGTAAGGGGCGCCCTAATGTCCATCGTCCTGGTGAAATTATCCCTCCTGTTGACGCCACTGATCTGCAGACACATACGCTTGCAGTGACCCCCCCACATGCACACCCAGTGAGACAATACCCTCTTTCATACTGTCCTCATTTTAATCAACATTAGAGAACTAGGGAAATCACATTTTCTAATCTTTTCCTGAGGTAGAAGCTCCTAATGACAGAAAGAATAGTAATTAGAGTGGATGAGAGGTGAGGCCTGTTGAAAATGTCGTATATGAAAAGCAAGAGATAAGTGGTATATGTATAATATTTTCCATGTATAATACTTTCTTCATCAACTATTGGTAATAGCATGGCATGCTTTTTGTAAATTATTAAATATATTTTTATTTTTGTTTATTTCCCCCCTTTATCTCCGCCTTTTGAGGGTCATTTGTGTAGTGTATATATAACACTAAAAAAAGTGCACCTGAGGGACATTTTACAAGTAAATCATGAAGTTAACAAGTTAAATCGTGAAATCGTGAGCGTTAAATCTTATTTGTTTAAAAACATACATTTTAAATGTTACATTGGTGTTTCAGCACTAGTCTAAGCAGCATACACTAAATAAATACCATGGGAGCCCAACCGAAATGGGATTTCTGGCAAGTTACAGCCTCAGACCCAGGTAACCCTGCTGCTCTGCAGGTTCTGGCTACTCTTCTCAAAAGCTGTGAAATATTTGAACTGTGCAGATATGAGCTGCACAACATTTTAGAAAAGAGGTCTGTGTAAATAAAAGGATAAAAGCAGTCCTTGAATGAAGTGGGGCTACAGCCAAATGAAATATGCTCCCAATTACTGCGATGGCTGTAGAGGCCTAATAAAGTGAACGTCTCTACAAGACGCGGCACTATAATGGAGCCGGGCTAATTTGCTTTGACTGATGAATTTTCGTCTCCCGTCGTGCTGGGTTGAATAATTATGAAATTTATCACAAGACATAGCGACTCATTAAGGATTAGCAAGCTTTCATTAGAGTGATGTTGTTCGAGGGCCACGGCTGTTCTGATCAGCATAATTATGGACCCTACAGAGGGCGGGGCAGGCAATGTGTCTTAGTGTGTGTGGTCAAGAGGACAGGAGAATGATGCACATATAACACTGTACAATTAATACTAAGAATTCCTCCGCTAATATCTCACCAAAATGATCATTTCATGAACTCTAATCTATTTGGATAAGGCCTTTTGTGATCACCCCTTGTACAAGCTTTTTGAATGTAAGATGGGTTTTTATAGATATTACCTGACCTCTAATTTAGTTTTCAAAGTTGCCATGATACTCTTGCAACTTAAGCTTGTCATATGTTAACTGCTAGTGGTCATAGTACATATACTTCCTCTCATAACATGTAAAACAAGGATAATATGTCAGAGCTGTGGCTTACCAGTTAGGACTATTAGCTATTATGGTCATGTATATGACAAAGGTCTGAATCAAGCCTGCGTCATTTTCATTCCAGCTTTATTCTCCCCTTCCCCCATTTAATATCTACTTTCTGTACAAATAAAGTAAAAACTGGGAAATCGCCTTAACATTATATCATTATATAACAAATTACTCCTATTGGAATAGTCTGTTTGGGAAAAATATGCGCTTCTCAATGAAATCAGCTACACAAGACATTAAGACACAGTGGGCATTGTACTGCCTTGTTTCCCAGATATGATTGTGTAACAGTTTTAGAGTAATCTACTAAATGTGTTGTGAGTAGCCAATTATCCAATTGCATGCATGAGGATGCAGTTTTATCATTGTTTACAACAATGTAATTACAAAAAGCTTTGCCAAATAAATTAAAGAGATTAACATATTAGGACCTCTAATTGCATTTAAATGACATGCATAATGTATAAATGTTCACCAAAGATGGAGAGCTGAATTCTTGATGAAGTTTCCCAAACGTTTAGCTTTACAAATGCGCCTCAATTAATTCTGTTGTGTATGTTTCTAAAGTCCATGTGCCATTTGTTAGGGAATTATCGATTTGTATTTAATTAAGCTCAATTACTTGCTCGCTGCTGACACAAGATTGATCAAAGCAGTCAATAACAGCATATTAAAGAAATGACTTGGACATTTTTTCACTATCTTTATGGGTGCATAGAACAAACAATCTGTCTAAAATATGCAATTCAATATTTCATAGTGTCATACCACACATCTAGGTGCTGCAGGCACATTACCTGGGTGAAATACCCTCTTCAAGGTTGCTCACATACACAGGATATACTGTAAGAGCTTGGGCATCATCGAAATTTACACACACATGCACCAAAAACACACACACAAATCATTTCTGATGCTCTTGAGCCAGTTCATGGCCATAGAGCTTGTCTATGGAGCAATTTTGTGAACTATTCAACTATTCACTAACAAAACACTTACTGAAAGGCACAAATTTTCTCACATTTTATAAAATGCATTGGTATCTACAAATCAATAGTCAATTATCTCTTTATTAATGAGAAGTCTTTACATGGCCATAATTCTGTGGTACCTGTTGTGTGGGTGTTTGAGATGTTGTGTATAGAATGTGTATAGAATGACACATTTTTTGCTATTGTTACTGCTGTTTTGTTCTTGTTTTCAGCAAGGGCATAGATCCATCACTGAATTGTATCATGTGGTGTTTTTTATGGATCTGAAATGTCTTAGAGGCCTTTTAGGCTTTTTCCATTGTTGTGTGATGGAGAGTCACTTCAGTTTAACAGCATAATAATGGAATATCATTTCATATTTGAAGTGAACCATCAAAGTGAACACTGTGCTGTATATCCCTTACCAGCTTTTCTATTGGTTTTCCCCAGAGGAAACAAACTTCATTATGACGTATTTCATTCTGTGGGGATATCAATACTTTCTACCACTTACTCTCTGCTTGTTAAATATTTAGGTGGTGTTGCTTCAAGTTTGTGCATGTGTTTGCCTTTTCCATGTACACTGTTTGTAATCATAACATAGATGCAAAAGAACCACTCCAGAACATTAAGAGATCAAAGACAGTGGCTGGGTTTTGCTTTTTTCTATGGGATCCTCTAAGCACCCCTTCCTCATTATTATAAGTGACTATCATATAGCAAAAGGAGAAGAAAAAAGTATTTTTTTTGCCCATTTGTGAAAAGCTCATTAAAACAGCCCAAGTACAAACAAAGCTTTTCCTCTGAGGCTCCTATTCAGAGTCATCCCATAATTTCCCACTAGTTCTAATAGTTGAGATAAATTAATTATTCCTTCGTGAAAAATACATTCTTTGCCATCTTTGGCTCATTGTTTTTGTTGGAGAGAATTGAGCCCAGTCCTGTGAGAAATAGAGTTGCCTTTCCTGCAGGGAAATCAAACTGCTCACTGCAATCAGCCAGGGCCAACAACAATTAAACCATTAGTATCTGGTATAGGAGTCTCTTTACACAATGTACATCTACTAATGAATCCAGAGGCAACTCATAATTATGCAGTTTTGTCTTGTAAAGATTAGCTGCCCACTGAAACTCACAACAGAACAGTTTCACTTCTTGGTATTATTATATTAAGATAGTTCTGAGAGTGACAAATTAATTTTGGCTATCAAGCTTTGATGACATCATTTAAGGAAATGACACTACAGAGTAATCATTTGCTTTGATTAATTAATGTCTTGAAATGACAGAATACAATAACATATAACATAGTATTGCCTTCACATTTACATTTGCTTTTGCAAATAAATATTTAAGAAATGTAGCCTTGCTGAGATGATTAGGCCTTTTTGCAGATAAAAAGGTTTACCAGTTGCAGTTTCTTAAATTAAATAATAATAAACAAACATTTAGCCACTGCTTTGCCGAACTACAGCAAAAACCATACATGAGCAATTACATTTGTAAACAATTAATTTCCAGTTATCGGAGACATTCCACTTGATGTAACTGGACAAACAAGAATTTGTGCCATATGCTGTGATTAAATTATTTTTATTTGTTCAAGCTATCCTGAGAACAATGTATTGTGTACTAAACATGTAAACAAATCTATAAACATGTTAATTGTATAGTTTCTTTTTCAAGCTATATGCTGTAAGATCTTTACGGCAAAATGCTATTGCAAAAATGTAATGCAAATATTTAAAATATTTCTGTTTCATTTTATGAGCAACTACTCTCAGCAAAGGAGAAAAGTATTAGTCACGCGAGCATAATACGTTGTCGTTCTTTTTTGTACCAGTCGATGGCGCCACTGTGATAATGAACATAACTACATTGATCTGGTCTGTTTGTACACTGTCTTTTTACGCTGCCCGTGAAACCACGTGAACTTCTTTAGATTTGCCCACATTGACTGCAGGCCGAACATGGGAACAAACAAATGGAATAAGTTTTTGCACTGGAAAACTTGGCCATAAAAAACTATTTTAGTGGCAATAAAACTATAGAAAAGAGATCTGCCATTGCAGTATTATGTTTTCATAGAATTTACATACTTCATAATAACATTTCACATAAGTTACCCATTGCCCTATACGATAACAATAAACCTCAACATCGGATCCCACACAACTGCAGCTCTCTTCTTTTGACCAGTGTGAGTTCAGTCTAAGTGAACCTAGGTCCCTTCTGATTGGATAAATTTGTTATTCCTCTTGAATGGAGTGCGACGTGATTGGCTGCAGAATGATTGACGTCATCGTCGGAGAGGCGGTTTACGATGGGCTTTTTCTGTCACTGACACATGTAGAGCACAAGCGACAAGCATCGTCGAGACATCAGCGCAGATAGCTTGCAAACAGAGCCATCAGAGACCTGGATCTTTATGGACATTGCGAAAGACATTACCGAAAGCTGTTAATACAAGACTGCCGGTAATCTTTCCAGTGGTAGCCAGCGCATCTGAAGAGGGGACGGCAACAGTGGAAATATAATCTGAAAACTCCATTTGCTCGACTCGATCACAGCAGTTACATTCAGCAGTAAGAAGTATTCATGCACGCGCTCCGTCAGTGAGTTTGTTGGACTGTGCGCAACATTCTTTTATTGACTGTCGAGAAAATAAAAGAGACTGCTGTGTATTTCTCATCAAACATTTAAATCATTATATTTAAAAGAGACATACAAGGTGAGTGTATTTCTCCGTTATGGCGTTTTAAGCATTTATGTTATTATTATTATTAATAATTCAGATGTCATTGTGTCATCAAGTTGGATACATATGTTACGAGCATCACAAAAAAATATTTATTTAAATAACTATTTAAAATATAATTGGGCATGTAAGCAAAGTATCCCCAACAAAGCTGTCAGTTTAATTATTAAAAAAGTTTGTAAGCATTCGTAACTGTTTTGCCACATGCTTTGCATCTAATAATGTAACTACAGATTTTAATGCTTTAGTGTGGTGGACATGTAGTAGATTGTGTGACCATGTTTAGACCACACATTGAGAAATTAGTGTAACAATAATAAACGAAGCCTGAAGAATTATCTTGATTTTATACTAATTTTGATTTTATGATAACATATTCACTAAAAAAGGAGAACGGAATACATGGAATGGGATTTGTATGGGATACAAATGACCAACAATTCTTAGTACATATAAGTGCGTGGTTTACTGTAATGTATTTATGTATCTTTAACTAGATGACTTGCTTTGTCCGTTGGGGTAGTAGCAACTGTATTTAGACTCCAGGACTGTGATCTGTATTACTGCCCACGGGCTGCTGATCTGTTTTATATTTCTGCACATGCCGTCTCTTAAATTGCCTGTCCGTGTAATTACTTGAGTTTGCCCATTTCACTTAAAAGCCACCCCCTCCCTTTCTTCAGATCCCTCTTCCCTTTTACTCGGAATGAAACTTGACGATGGTCCGATCTTATTTATCTGGGGGAGTCACTTTCGGTCTCTGATTCATCTCCCTTTAGATTTAATCAGCACTAAGGTATTGCTTGTCCCTAAGAGCCTCCACTAATGGGGTTACTGAATGCCTCTCTCTCTCAGTGCAATGTTTTCTACCCCCGCCTCTCTCTTCTCCTCTAATTACCTTTCAACAAAGATTTGGCTTACAGCCTTCCACGAATATATCTTAAATTTTAATCTTTCCCAGTTTGGTCCAGGAGCTCTCCTTATGAAACCTGGGACAGATTAACATTTCAGATGTATTAGGGAAAAGATAGAGCAGAAGTGCATGCATGGAGTATTATTGATGGATCAACAGACCATAGTACAGAACTGCAATCATAAACGAGGGATCTTGGTTGCTGTAATGTGATTTCTCTCAGATGCACACTGTGGTATTAAAAGATTTTTCTGTGGAGCGCATTAACAGGTTCTTGCATATGCTGAATGATCTGACATAGCGGGGTAATTTCACGGGGCAGTGACCAGTCCCCAAAGTGAGTGCTGCTGAATGTTCTTTATGATGTTGGCTGGAAAATCGTCATCAGATAACCTTAGTGAAAGTAACTGGAATAAGTCGACCTTAGAATGGGTCATACACCTTCCAGGGTTCCCCAATTAACATTAACTGTGTCTAGCAACTGTAACCCTTAGATTTCCCTTTCTAGTGTTAACCATTATGAATGCTGGAATGGTCCAGGTAAATGTGCAGTTTTAATGACAATAATAACATAGTCAGCGTCTCTTGAATTGTTTCTGTGTTTTTTATGTTGTCAATGAACAGATGCTTACCATCAAAGGACATAATCTCAGCACTGAGATAAACATCACAACAATTTCCCACTAAAAACAAATCTCAGAGTTGCTTATATCCATTTTTGCGGTTACAAACCAGCTTTTAGGAAGCACACCTTAAAACCTGTTTGGGGCCACTTTGAAGGTTGCAAGTGTTGTGGGAACTTGCAATCTCAAAACAAGTTCAGAAAACTTATGAGGAGTGACTTTGAATATTCAGGGAACTGTTTCTGTTTTCCTTTTAGTATTTTCTTCTGTGTGTATGGTGTGGGAGGTTTTTGTAGCGGTTTGTGTAAAGCATAATACAATTTTGACCAAAACAGTGTAACAAACGAAGATAATGCAAAGTTTTTATTATTATTATTTTGTTGTTGTTTTTGATACATTCTCTTGGTACAATGATTAGAAAAGTGTTAACAGTTTAATTCCTGAAATAACACATCTAACCAACCTCCCCTCTGTCTTGTTATATTTTTGCAGACACAATGGTGAACCCTGGAGGAAGTGCCCAGCCCCCACCTGTTGGAGCGGGGTCTCTGTCGTGGAAGCGCTGTGCAGGCTGTGGGGGAAAAATTGCAGATCGTTTTCTCCTGTATGCCATGGACAGCTATTGGCACAGCCGCTGTCTGAAATGTTCCTGCTGCCAGGCCCAGCTCGGAGAGATCGGCACATCCTGCTACACCAAAAGTGGCATGATCCTCTGCAGAAACGACTACATTAGGTTAGCTGCTACCATCTTGTTGTATATGTGTGTTTACATGTATTATTTAATCTGTACAATCACAGTTGCAATCACAGTCATAATGAAGAATGTATTACCACTAAGGTCTTCTGCTTTTATAAAATGTTGTTTCAAGTGAGGTTCCTAATGGTAGTGTTCAGATCTTTTAAGAAAAGTGTAGTTTTGTCAAGATTCTTACCTCAGAAACTTAGATCCGGACATTATGATAGTCGGACGACCGTATGAAATGACATTAGGCATGTAATGACATTAGGCATGTAATGATGAGATGAAATGATGGATGTTAAGAAAAAAGATATTAAGGAAAAAGTTAAAAGCCATCAAGCCTTTCACGGAGTGAGTGTATTTTCCATTGAGAACATGTGTCTCAGATTGTCCCGTCAGCAGCCCTCGTTAAAGCTCACTGGTTAAACCCTCAATGGGACACTCTTAAAAAGAGGTCAAGCCACTGACATGCTGACAGAGTCAAAGACGAAGGAGATTTTTTCTTCAGAACATCTGCAAGTCTGTTGCTCACAACATATATTTCATCATTAAGCAAAAGAAGCAGCCGCGCTGAAAGTCTGTACGCATTTCCTTTATGAGATGCTAGAAAACTCTTGGTAAAGCAGAGCTGACCTTCGACTGTGCAGGAATTTAAAAGAGTTTTCACATCTTGTCCTGCATGTTTGTTTATCTCAAAGAGACCATTTAATTAGCCAAAAACCCTTTTTAAATATTTACGTAAGTTAGTCTGACACCCAAAGTGGTGGCTGTGTGATGGTAGTCTCGCTTAGCTGAAATGGATGGCCTGATTTGACAGGCTGATCTTTCAATGCTTTGACCTTTGCAAGGGCAAAAAGAGATCTTTAAGAAACCTCAGCACAAACCTAACCTTCAGCATTTGGCAGATCCAGAGCGACTTATGGTGCTTTCAAGGTACACAATTTTGAAAAGAATACATGTGTTTTTTTGAGATTAGAGCCCACAACCTTAGCATTTCTGGTCTACAGTAGAGAAAGACACACATTCCAACCTTAAACGCTGTGAGACGTATGAAGTGTTCTTAGATTATTGTAGTTGTTCTGACAAATGTATGGCCAAGTGTGATGATTTGATAATAAAACTGCAATATTTTTCATATTAAAACAGGCAAGCCAATTCAAAGTTCAATCATAAAGTGTAGTACCGATATTAAAGTGATAGCTTGAAAACACATCACCCATGATAAATTCCAACCTTCTTCTGGAAAAGTGTTTTTGGCAGAAGGGCAGTCATTAGTGAGTATTTACCTTGGCTTGCACTGCTACCCTGGATAATTCAGCGAAGTCTCGTATTGACACTGCTGCTGGCAGCATGGAACAACAGGTGTCAACCAGAGCAAACCTGAGATGGCTAGTCCCAATGTAAAGAGTGCCTTCACTCTTTCCACTCCACCTGATCTGACAGGATCAAGTCCACCAGACCCACCATTAAAAATGGGTCCACGAGTCTAATTAAAATAAGCAGGGAGGGAAAAGTAGCTACACACCTTTCTCCTTGTAATGAGTGCATCGGGCAGGAGAATGGAGCTAAAATGCGGCTCACACAAGCCTGAGATCTGAGGAGAGATAAGAGAGAGAGGGGAAAAATAACATCTGACAGTGAGTCCACACAATTAAAAGCTTTAATTAGAGTCCCCCTCCATTTTCCTTTAGTCCTGATGGGTTTTATCTAATGAGATCTAGTGCCTGGCTCCTATCTGCTTCCAATGACGTGTCCGAAATGAATGAGAGCCACATTGCAAACAAAACATTTAATTAACCAAATTGGCTTTTGAGAGAGCAGGAGAGAGAGAAGAGAGAAAGAAGAGGATTATTGCGAAGGCCATTCCCCTTAGGGGATTTTAAAGGGGCCTCCCTTATTTTTGTAATGGATTATTAAATTGCCCTTGCTTTGTAAATAATGAAGTTACATATCCACAATTATATTAATACCACTGATGCAAAAAGGCTTAGCGATTGATTGCAATATATACGTGAAAATGCATTTCATTTTTCCTAATGGCAAAAGGGGGAAATGACATGTGATTGTAGTCCTGTGGAGGCCACACATCACAAGGCCCACAAGGACAAGTTGTAGATTTTACTAGATTTAGCCCCAGAGACTACAGAATATTTGAAGTCATGTTGTCCTTAAGCCAGTGGTAATATTATTTGTGTGGGCTAAGGAGAGCAGGGCAAATGAGAGAGAGAGAGAATTAATTTTGAGAGTGAACAATCATGTGACCGTTAGGTTGGGGGAAAAACACTGTCCTTTTAATTGAATAGACTCAGGTAATTAAATGGCACTTTTCCAATAGAACATGCTAGGTAAATTTAATAGTTGGTTATTTAATATCACTTTGAAGTCTGCCCACTCAGGCACCGTGACAGCACAGGAGCATGTGAACTATTAAGCCAGGAAATACTTGGATCTTTGAAATTAATTAAAACATACGCAATTTAGGGGAAACGTTTATCTTGATTTGTTATAACAGAATTAATTCAAGGCCTTCAATCCACTTGGGACTAGATCTGTTACTCTGAATTAACTGAGTGTCTGAGTGTCGTTTAGCTGCTTTCATCCCCCACCAAACCCCCCACCTTTCTGCCCTCTTGCCATGAGATCTCCACCCTACCCACCTTCTCTCTCTTCTTATCTCTAATGTAACATTACTGTTATGCAAAGCTCTGCTTAAGTATCAATATGGCCCAGTGCTTTAAAGCATTTTTCTAAAGAATAGTGTAGCAGAAATCATTGTTGTACCAACTTACATCACTCTGCTCAAAAGGTTTGGCTTAAGAGGCCGAGCTTCTGCCAGATGGCCCAAAACAGCCCTGCTAGGTTGTATTTTACTTCACAGTCGGCATTCCAGATTAAATCCTCTAGACATCGCCTATGGAGTGCAGACAGAGCTTTTTTTGCTTTCGTAATGAAATACAGACGTGGTCTGTTTTTATTCCACCCGTTCCATGATAGAGCAAGTCAATAAATCAGCATTCCATGATGTTTTGTTGACAAAATCCTCCTCCGCTGATTGATATAGGGTCGGAATAGCCAGGAAAAATAAGAAACAACAAAGAAGAGGCTGATTTGGGGAGAAAGAAGCGAAAACTGGTGGTGTCATTGCAAATTAAAGAGTCCCTTGGCCTTAATTATGGTGACCCATGATATCACTCCTCTCTGCTCTTCTCGTCAGCACAGAAGTTCAATGGTGAGAGAGACCATTAGAGGTGAGGAGCAGACTGATAGCAACTTAATTGAGCACCTAAAGCCTTCAGGCCTTTAAATCAAATGCTATCAGCAGCCATCCCCTGCTCAAATAATTAACCTGCTACGCTACGCGTAGAGAGCACTAAGAAAATATAAAGGTTGCCTAGAGATTGTCTCTAAGACTGGGTAGTTTTTCCAAAAGACACCAGGACAATTAAAAGGCAAGTGCACTCTGGGCCCAGATCCCAAATAATGTGCACTTGTAAGTACTCTAAAAGAGTTTAGACGGAAGTGCTCTGGGATTATTGAATCAAGCAGATGAGGATTTTCAAGCACAAGTCTCGGCGTGTCAGATTACTTTCTGAAGGCTGGGGGAAGATGTCATTTTACAGGTGAATCAAAGGGCTGCGTTTAAAGACCTTCCCCCCTGACATTTGCCTAGCATGACTGGTCCATCGATGCCATTAAAATCACGCTGTTGTCACAAGCCTGCAGCTAATTACATTTAAAATTGAGTTTTGATTGAGCTGCTCCAATCGATGCCACAGCCAAATTTGTTTTCCCCCTCCCCCCTTCTCCACCCTCAGCACCCGGCGTTGCTGAACAGAAACTCTTGAAGCTTCACTCGTTCATATTGTAGCGCTCACATTAAACATCACAGTGGCTGCACATGCAGTATGGTAAATGTTGACGATGCTTCCGTGTCGGAGACAAAGGAACTATGCAGTAAGATGCATCAATGTTTAAACAAGGCAAACTTGGCAATGTAATGGTATTGATACCTGTCACAATGCAATAATATTAATTCTTCATGCTTAGTATGTAGTTTTTCAAAACAATGCAATTTGTATTATTCATCCACATTTGCCGTTTTGTGATTGCGATTATTATTACTTTAGTTTTATTATTACTTTAAGTTTATTATTATTATACTTAAATTATACTTTTTAAATTATACTTTGTTATGTTGGTCAGTTCGCTTTCCCTGAATAATATAAACAAAACAAACAAAATAATACTTAATTATAATTGTTGTTTAATTAATATCTTGTTTTCATGGAATCTATTTTAAGAATCATCCTTAAGCTCTCAGGTTAATCTGTAAGCATGAACACAAGCATATTGACACCAGCATTTTCCTCATTTCCCCTTTTTTTCTGTCCCTCTCTCAATTTTCTCATTTCCCTCCTTTCCTCTATCCTTCTAACAGTCTCTCACTCTCTCTCTCTTTGGAGCTTGTCAGATGCTGTGGTCTTATTTGATTGCATAGGAAAAGTGCAGTGATAGAGCAAACAGCCAGTGAGATATGATGACAAATGGGTCCAGATCCCAGTAAATTACTTTCTGCTCAAATCGAAATTTCATTCAGTTTGTTGCTCGGCAAGATGAAGTAATCTAAATTGTGGACTCAGAAGGCTGATAGAAAGGAAGCAGGAGCAAGCATTTCATTATCAAGAGACTGGGAGAGAGAGGGAAGGTTAGAGACGAAAGAGATGAGCAGAAGCAAATCTAAAGTGTTGACACCATGATTGAAAAGGTTAACCCATGCACATTATATATCAACCTGGGTAGCCGAGGGTTTCTAATAGAAAGGCGGCAGTGACTGAGTGCTCGCTTGAGTCCTAATGGCAAAAGCGCAGTGTCTCCGACTAGATGTACAATCAAATATTCTTTGGCCCTGATTGCTTATGTTCTAAGTTATTATTAGGTTGCAAAAATGAACATTCAAGGTAATATTTAGTTCCCGTGCTGGAGGCTTTTGGAGGACAGAATGCAGGACACTTTATTTGGTTTCCTGATATTACTATAAATTTATCTTTTCTGCATCAGAATATTTAAGATGTAATTTGATCTGTGAGTGAGTGTGTGTGTGTTTATGTATGTGAGAGAGAAAGGAAGGAACGTAGCTGAAATGATTTAAGCAATAAACCAAAGAGGTTAATAGACCTCCTACATAAACAGAACTGTTTAAAGATGCAAATGTTCACATAATTTGGTCACACTCATACCATCCCAGGTGTATATGACCAACTGATAAATATTACAGTACATAAATGTCACTGTACATCCATAAAATGTAAACTGTGGTAAATAGGGCATGTGGTCCTAAACTTTGAATAATATTCATTTATTATTCTATTTAAGTTTTGTTGGATATGAAATGGTTAGGAAAAAAACATTTTATATAATATTATATATTTTGTTTATGAACTTATTATTAATGTTTTTTTATTGATGCCAAATGCTATTGTGTTACTGAGCTACTGTGTACTGTGATGCAAACAACTATGTTTCACTTCAGGATTTATTGTTTTGAGAATTCGCTGCTAGCTTTTTGACAAATACAAACAATTTGTCTCTTGTTTTAACAATACCTTTGTCTTTGTTTCCTTTACAGGTTATTTGGGAACAGTGGGGCGTGCAGCGCGTGTGGTCAGTCCATCCCAGCCAGTGAACTGGTTATGAGGGCACAGGGAAACGTGTACCATCTCAAGGTAATCTTTAACCTTTAACCACTCACTGCAGCTATGATGTGCTCTCACTGTACAATCATTTAACACATACAGTGTAAGAAAATGATTGTTTGATTGCTGTAAAAGTTGTGAAATTTTATTTAAATGAACAAACTTACAAAATTAGTCTGTATGTTCCATCTTTTAATTATTCCATCTTTTAATTCTGTATACATATGGTCAAATTCAGTAGTGTTGTTTAACATTTGCTGTCCAAAGATTTAATGAAGGTAATGTACTGAGAATTGTGGGTAATGCATTTCTTTTCATTTCCTTCCACAGTGTTTCACATGTTCTACCTGCCGGAACCGGCTGGTCCCAGGAGACAGGTTTCACTACATCAATGGCAGCTTGTTCTGCGAACACGACAGACCCACAGCACTCATCAACGGCCATTTGAGTTCACTGCAGACTAACCCTCTACTGCCTGACCAGAAGGTGTGAGACACTCTCTGTCTATTACAAATGTTTCTGTATATTTTTCCACTTAGTCCACTTAGAGCCCCACTTAGATATACGCTCAGGACTGCTGTCCTTAAGTGTCTGCTGTACTCAGTCAATATTTTAGCCAAACCCAGCACTAAATAAGCTGTTTTTCCGTCTTTAATTTTTAAAATGTTGTTTTCTTTTTTTAGACTTGATAATTTTAGGAACAGAAACCTGTATAGTAGCTGACATCCAATCACATAAAACCCGGCAACACCTAAAAGGTTAGCAGTATATCTGAAACTGCTTTGTCCTGTTAAGTTAAGCCACATCTGGAGGACAAGAACAAGTCAGGCTGGCTGAGGGCTAATTTATCACAATTAATGTAAACTCACTGAAATGAACACGGCTAACGCAAGCTTCATGTTAGTTAGGCTAAGAAAGGGAAAATAATCCCCCCACTTAACCCTGCCACATTTATATTAATTAGTGATAAACTATTGATGTTTCCCTAACGTTTACAGTGCATGCTGTGATTCTAATAATGTATTTGGAACAGACCGACAGATAGATAGATAAACACTTCTGTTTAATCATTCTCATTGCAGCTTAAAAAGCATTTTAGTTTTTACACTAGTGTGAAGCATTCAGCCCCACTTTCACTGTCACAATTCTGGTTGGTTATTTGCTCCTGAGACGTTGCACAGTAAGCTTTAAATAAACAAAACCAGATGCCAAGCAGGCAAATTATTTACCTAATTCCCCTTCTCGCCTTTGGGACCGTCTGCAATAAGACTTCATTGTGCAGCCGGTCACCAGCCGATTGTATCACTCGGCAGCTCGGTTTAGTGACACATAATCAGTATGGGTACAGAGACAGTGGGCATGTGTGAGCTTGTGCAACAGGGATCGGACTGTCACTAAGTCTTGTAGTGAACATTTATTTCACTTTCAGCAAAAAAAAAAAAATGGTGAGAGGAAAGGAAACGAGCAGGGAAAAAACGGAGCAGGGAAAGAGCTCCATTAGGCTCAGGCTTCTTTCAGAGGCCTTTTAAGGGATCGTCACGTTTACAAATTAGCTCCAAGAGTATGTTGCGTTTCAAATTGAAAGCCTTTGCATTATCAGGCTTAATTTTAAATGTCTGTTTAAGCCCCCATCCTTCCATTCCTTCTCCCTCATCTCTGCTCTCGCTACGCGGCTGGCGCTGTATAAATATGAGGCCTCGTTGTTTATTTATGTGCCGACATCAATTGTAGTGAAAACAGCTGAATTATTAATGCTAAAATGCAATCTGAATATTGGCCTCGCTGCTTTAATTATAGCAGAGAGGGAGTTCTTAAATACACCCAGACGCTATTCTCCACCAGCAGGAAGCGGTCTGTGCATCCTCAGGAGATACTTAAACAGTCATGTTTTTGCATAGTAAAGAGAGAGGATTATAATCGTTATTAGAAAACTTACTTCAGCTATTTACCCCCTGCAGTAAAGATATAGGCTAATTTACCACACAGTTTCTCCAATTCTCAAATTCATTGGTCGACAATTCTCTAGCTTTTCAGACCTATATAAATGAGCTGGGTACCAAAACAGACCAGAGCAAAACAGAGGGAGAGAGAGAGACTAAACGCATCCCTGGATAGATACGAGGCGTCGTCCGGCAGCCATTGTTTTTATTATGTGCAATTTTATGGTGACATAATTGGTGCTGTCCGTATCCTCAGCTGAGGACATTTGATGCTCATTTATTAAGTAGCTCCCCGGCTTCTCCCTAATCTCATTGTTCAGGACAGACAAATTACCTTTCTCATGCTGAGCCTGAACCCAGGGGATCCAAACCTTCACAGCCTCTGTCTCTTTAATTAGCCTTCAATGTGGTGGTGGGGGGGTTGCAATTACTATTACAGTAGACTGAAACCCCTTAGTAACTTGAAGATGGAAAAAGCAAGTTGCCCCATAGAAAAACAAAAGGAATAAGAGTGTTGAGGGAATAAGTTTGCCATGACTGTCTATGAAGGCAGAACGTGAGTACTTAGATTTTGGTATAATTGTCTTGGTTCGCATTCTACTTTACACAATGTACTTAAAATGCAGAGGAAATAGGGCAGCAGATGGATTTAAAAGCCTTACTAATCAATAAATTAGGCAGAGGTCTTCAGTGGAGCTGGCAGATCTAATTTGACAAAAGAGATTGTTTTTATAAAGCACATTTAATTTTCACAACTCATTAAAGGAAAATGTTGATATTAATTGTGATCTACAAAATATTAGTTTGAGAAAATATTAGTTAAAAAAAATGTGTTTGGCAAACATTATGTGTTTTTGGACCCAAAGTATGTTTCATACGAGGCAGGCTTGTTTTATAACAAAACAGAAATATAGCAATGCTTAATTTTTACAATCTAAATGTTTTTTCACTTTTAGTTTATCTAACAGATCTCTTGTTTTCTTTTTTTTAGGTGTGTTAGGATGTTGGTGTTGCTCAGAGCAGGATGTGTGCCTTCATTTCAGCCCCTCACTCATTGTCCCGGAAGACCTTTCGGCTCAGACCCCATCCCACTATTTCCCTCAAAGCACGGCTACTTCAAACCAGAGAGCCAGTCTCAGGCTTGAGTTACACCTTGACTTGCAATAGCCAGAGTCCTCTTTTAAAAAACCTTTGCTCCAAACTTTTGAAACATGGAGGGAAAATGCCCATGAGGCCCAACAGGGGGAAACACTGAGGTCTCTGAACTGACCCAGATGAGACCTCTAATCCTGAGGGACTCAAAGACACGGCAAGAACAGATAAAGACACCAGGCAGAGGATGATTTTGGGGTATAAAGGGTGAAAAATGACTAATGAAGCTTATGAACTGCAGTGCTTTTTGCATTCGTCTGCGTTCATAACACTTGTTTGAAAATTTGTGGAGAAATATTGATCTTTTTTCCTTTATATTTTGTCCTACTTTGTCTATTCTCCTTTTCTTCACAACATGGTATCTTCTCTTTCTATATTTTAGATGTTGTAAAGGGAATGTGTTTCATTTTGGATAATATAAAAACCCTAAAGACTGGGTTTAAAGAAGTATCCATTACATTTTTTGTGGAAATCAAATCATGAACACTCTAGGTGTATTTGTAAAACTACCATGTACAGTACAGTATGTATGCATGTAAATGTTTTTGTTCCATTGTGGCTACAGTACATACTACACAGCAAACCCTGATCCCTTGAACCTAAAACCATGCAACAAAACAAAAAATGAAGCTCACCGCTGTCAACCTATAAGTGCAGAATGAGAGAGAAATTTATTTGTGATATTTTCAGAGACATTTGCTCCAATATGGTGTATTTAATTAATAAAAAAATAAGACTGAAAAATGTCCGTTTTTTAATCCCATGTAAATCACTGCCTTTCTGTGTCAAAGGTGAAATTCAATATAAAAGAAATAAGCTTTTGGCCAAAGGGGAAGGTTTCCATATTAAAGGTTTGTTGGATTTTTTTTTGCCAATCTATCAGGAGACCAAAGGATTTGTATCATCACAGTAGTTCATCTCGCCCGAGTTTCTCTTGAGGATGAGAGTCATTAGCAAAATTATTTTTTTATTAACCTTCCTGAATGCAGTGCCATCATACACCCTCTATCCATCTCTTAATTGTGCCTGTCCGTGTTCTTCTGCGGTAATTATGAATGCAGATGATGGGGTAGCTAATTGAACATGGATAAACATGTATGCTCTCTTCTCTTTTCATATGATCATGCTATTCATCTTGCGGTTCTTGTTGCAAATGGGTTGGGGAGGGTGGAAATGCCCCTTTGAAGATTCAATTACCACAGGGGGAGAGAAAGGTGTTGCAGCTTTTTGGGCACAGACTGAATGGGCTATTTGCAGAACAAATCGGCATTTGAAGCTGTTGCTCGACTTAATGGGTATGAAGAGGTCCTGATTTGCATTCCCAGAATGCCCGGCTGTAATCCATATTCAGTTAGCAGACAGGTGGACAAGAAGCATAGTGACAATCCTTTATCATATCATTTTTATAGCATTTTATAACAGCCTGTGTGACATGTTGTATAGCTGAAGACTACTTTTAGTTCATAGTTTGTTAACACTATGTTTCTCCTGAGGAGGTTATAGTTAAGAAACATTTTATCCGTATGTTTGCTTCTAATTCTGGTCTCTAAGTGAATATGTACATTGTGGTGAAATATTCAACATGGCGATGGTACATTTTCATTTCTGTGGAAGTGATTCTGAACTGTCTGGTTGGCATGAGGTTCATCCAATTTTAAAACATCTGTTGCTCAATACGTGTTTAGTGAGATCTATAAGAGCAGCTCAACTACCTTGTGAAAATTTAAAACACATTTCAATGCGCCATGTATTGTCATTATTGTTGGACTTTGAATGCTTTTATTAAGGCAACAGTAAGTCATAACAGGTGTAAGCGTTACCATTTTCAGTACATAAGGAATTCTAATTAGCCAGCTAGAATGTATAACTATCTCTTTAGTGTTTTAGCAGTTTGTAAAGTGGCAAAACCTAAGAAATGTCTTTTTGGTAGAGGGAATAGCGCTAAAGTACATTTAAATAACTCTCAACAAAGTGATTTCAGAGAAAAATAATAGACCTGCAAATGCCTTTTTTGCACGAGGTCTCGGTGTAAAACCAACACAGTTGATCTGTACAAATGCTCATCCAACCTTCAAGTTTAAAAGTGTCCTCCAGCTATATTTACCATGTGTTGCCAGTGTAACATGTAACAGATACAGGATCTCTGAAATACTTTTATGAGCAACAGGTGATTGTAGTCCAGCAACAGCTGGTGTTGGAAAACATTTCTTCTAATATCAGCGGCAGTAACAGCTGTGATAATGATTACGTTGGCCATGATGATTATAGCGTATTGTCATTATTTCCGAGTTATATTTAGAGTCACACTTTAATGTCAGTATACTGTGCATAACATAGCTTAGATACTTGAAAGCAGCCTGCTTTCTTTACTGGAGCAAGGTTCAGATTCACATCTGTTCAAGTAATTTAGTGTTTTAACTGCAAACACAAGGGCCATGTATGTGACAATTATCTGATAGTGTTTCAGCAATTACCGGAGTAAATTGATTCTAATAAATGGAAATGAATTCAAGATTTCTTTAGCGTTTCATGTTTTTCTAATTACTCTTCTTGTGTGAAAAACTTTTGTTTCAAATTATATTTAACTGTATTTCATTTACAGTCCAGTACAGTCCATTTTGCCCATTTAGTCTAACTTTATTGTTGCATTTACCATCTCATATGAATGAGGAATGTTAACACGAAACAATGTTTTCTGATCCGAAAGTAAAACTCAGATGAATGGCAGATAGTCAGTGGCATATTACAAAAATGTCATTTGTACCTTTGTAATCCATATATCAGATGTGGCTTTGATGTAGGGCAGAAGAAAGCAAGTTAATGGAGCTAAGCCACCACAAAGGAGCCACACAAATGGATTTACTGCTCCAGGAGAAACAGGTCATAGAAAGCTTCCCTTTGATTCATGTAGTATGTGGTTATAAGTAGAATGGAGGATAGTGATGAGGTAAGTAGTTTGATCAGCCCTTAAAGAGACAGTTCAGTAAAAAATAAAAACACTGTCATCACTTAATTTCATTTCATTATATATATATATATATATGTGTGTGTGTGTGTTCATAATATATATTACTGTCTGTCACTGAAAGCAAAATGATATGTTTAGCACAATGTTCTTGTTGCTTTTTTTCATACAACGAAAATAGATAGGGACCACAGCCATTTACTATTTGTAAAAGAGAACACGTATGTTTATGTTTAGGTTTAATGTTTAGGTCAACAACATCTTTAGTCAAATTATTGGTCAGAAATGCATTATTTCCTGTGAATGTGGAAGTTTGAACAAAAGTGTAGTCTGATCAAAGTATTATGATATAATTCAGTTTTTTGGTTGGAAAGATGAATGAGAGATTGAAAGAGCAAAGAGAGAGTGACAGAAAGAATCTTAGTAGTGACTGTGAATAGGCTTTGGCATGTTAGGACCTGTAATGCTGTGATATTTGAACAGGTCACAGCTTGCTTGTCAAAGACAAGGGTGTTCATGGGGAAAAGGAAGGATTAAGAACATGAAATAAAAAAGCCATAGCAACCCTTTCACATGATTGGTGCCGGGAATGTTATATTGTTCTGTTAATAGACAAGTGTAATATTTTCTGTAACATAAACTTCCTGTCCCTGCTTCAGAACCAGCAAAGATTATAGACTGTTGATTGAAAAGACTCAATGTACCAATTCACAAAAAGTAAACATCTAATAATCAGACACAGGTTATCATTCAAGCGCATATAATTTTTTTCCTGCTTTTAATAAACAAAAAGAAGCTTGCAGGCCGCATACTCATAACGTCAGTGTTTAAACAGAAAGGCTTTATTGGGAGAACAGTGGGTAATCAAAGACACTTGTGAGGATTTTCAAAGTGAAAAGGAAATACTGGTTTTGACGTATTGGATGTTTGGTCAGGTGGTGAGGTTGATGTATAAATATGTCAGGATGGGTGTAAACTATGTGCACTTAGCTCTGTCATTATATAAGTCAACAATTCAGCACTATCAGTGCATTCATCAGGAAGGAATGTAGCACATTTTAAGCCCATTTCATTGATGCACTCAAATGCTTTATGAACACGCAAAGGTCTTTTTCTTGAACTGTCAGCAACTCGAACTGACAGCAATTGTACAATGGAAGAGCATGTTTCCTTTCGAGAAGAGAAACCAGACTGGTTGTTAGTTGC